>JZLH01S0071652.1:15914-26194 GCA_001188425.1 Eucidaris tribuloides
GCCTCACAGACCGGTGCTGCAGAAGCTCTCAACTGATGTGCACAAGGATTGAATCCTCAGCATGCTCAGAGAAGAGCTAATATCAAGTTTGTGACAAAAAAAAAGCAAAAATGAAGCACTGATTCAGATATACCCCCATAAAAAGGAGATAATGTCATGTTTGCAAGATGAACTGGGAATTTAAAAAAAAATGAATTTTCTTCTTTTTCAGGGTTGGGGTTGGTAATTGTAACTGAATTATTGCTTTACTTTGTCTTTCTTGTCACAGAATTGATATAAGCTCTTCTCTGAGCATGCTGAGGATTTAGAATGTAGTAAAAATGAAGCAATGATTTAGACACAACCCACCCTACCCCTTCAAAATCAAGAAAATGTCATTCTCTTCAGTTCACAGTTCATCTTGCAAACATGGCATTTTCTCCTTTTTTAGGGGGTACTTCTGAATCATTGCTTCATTTTTGTCTTTTTTGCCACAAAATTGATATTACATCTTCTCTGAGCATGCCGAGGATTCAATCCGTGTGCACATCAGGTGAGAGCTTCTGCAGCACCGGTCTTAGAGGCATTAAACATTGACTATAAGAACACAATTCTGTGCGCAAATGCTTTTTTGGTCTATGGGACAAAAGAGGCCTGTGCTCACTCATGCGAGAAATACTTTCAATATCAATAGTGTCATCAGATAGCTTAGGTCCAAGGTAAAATATTCATATCAAAAAATAAGAAAGCGCCACCTATCTTCTTCATAAGACAGTGGTAAGGAGGATACGCCCCATATTTTAGACAAGACCTCTTCAAGATTTAATTTCGTATTCTTACTCAATTGTAAAGGCGGTTTACTCTCGTAAACATACTAAAACTTACTGTTAAGCGACTTTTCAGTACATTGGATACAATAATATGGGGAGAAGACCATCATTAGTAGCCTTATTCTCCCATTTCATTGTCTTATGAAGATAGGAGGCGCTTTCTCTTCGCGGCGTGGTGTCTTCTTCTGAGCGGCATCAAAGAAACTATATTGACATTTTTTGTTAGTAGGAATTTTTTTCCAAAGTCATTGAAACCGTTTGACGGCAAATATGAAATCGAATTACAATGCTGATGGGAATTAACACCCCACCCCTTTAATGTTAAATTCTATGTTCCAACCCTACGGTTGTGGGTGCGCCTGCTTGATAATCACTCCGCCTTGTAGAAGAAAGGAGAAATTACATTCATTGAGTTCTTTTCAAATAATAAACTTCATTAGGACTGCATTATAGAAAGACTTCTTCAACTGAACATGAATGCGTTATAGTGCTATGTTGCTAATACTTTTGAGTAGGGAGGGTAATTATTTGATTGCTCCATTGTCTTAAGTGAAACATAGTACGTGTAACGTAATTTATCCAAGATTTGAGGGTTGGCAAGCACAAGCTATGTACCACAAATAATATTCATGATTCTACCAGTACTACTACTAGGTATGTGTCTGTCTGTCACGGTGTGTGTGTGTGTGTGTCTGTGTGTGTGTGTGTGTGTGTGTGTGTGTGCGTGTGTGTGTGTGTGTGTGTGTGTGTGTGTGTGTGTGTGTGTGTGTGTGTGTGTGTGTGTGTGTGTGTGTGTGTGTGTGTGTGTGTGTGTGTGTGTGTGTGTGTGTGTGTGTGTGTGTGTGTGTGTGTGTGTGTGTGTGTTGTGTGTGTGTGTATGTGGGTGTGTTTGTGTGTGTGTTTCAATCTATTTCGGGAAGTTTGGAGTTTACACACACCCAAAAAAGTTGAGGAGACCACACAGTATGAGGAGCCCCTCAAAATAATCACACCAAGAATAATACAACTTTGAGATAGTGTTGTTTTTAACTCTCTGTATCATTTTAGTGGTACATTGAGCATTTTGTAACAAAATTACACATTTCAAAGACTTTACATTGGTGTAAGGTTCATTGTCATGACGAAAACATTTTTAGTCCAAATCCCAAGTCCAAAATTTTTCCGGTCACGTCACCCGCCAAAAAAGTCGCTATCCGCGGCTATATTCTGTCGTCTGCTACAAAAAAGAAACCAACATTTATGTCATGTTTTCGTGGTTATTTGACATTTCAAACACCCCCTTTTGACAACAAATACATGAATTTTAGCAGTGTACAAACTACCGGGGACTTTTACCGTGTGCAAACTGAATAGAACTTTGGTGAGGCATGTGAGAGCAACCATTCTATAAATAATGAGGGACTGCATGAATGGCTTTCGTTAAATTCATTCAAAAGAATGCCTTCACCAGTACATTCTAATGTGAATTAATGAAGAGCCACGGCCTTCATATACTAGGTGTTAAAAATAATGTTAATTTTGAAAATAATTCAGTTTGCATATATTTACTTGTTGCTATGGTCGGACAAGCTCGGACAAGCTTTGAGGTTGTAAAAACAAACAGTGTTTAAAAAGCTAAAACTATGATGAAATTACGGAAAACGGCCTATTGTGCAGGTAAACTGTATGTACAGTAGGCATACAGTACCCGGGACATGTCAACATTGAAGTACATGTATATCAAAGAGAAGTATGATACAGAAAGTAAATGGCAATAATTCCGCAGTGAATATTCATTATCGCTTCTTAACATACCACCTGAACCTGAAGAACCTTCTGAGCGTAGTCGGATGGCTGACTGTCTCTACATGTCGTCAACTTTAACTGCTGTTTGTGATGCCACTACTGCTGGGATAATCTTAGCCGCATTTTGAGCTGTCTTCGAAGCTCCCAACACATATTTCAATCCCCTTGGTTTCTCTCAAACGCTAAATCAAATATTGCCAACGTACTCATGAGGTTTTTATGTGCACCTCCATGGTTAAGAACAAAAATACTCCAGGTCACAATAGCATTCGGGTGAATGGGGGAAAGACATGCCACTTTGAGGACCTTGATAATACGTACATGTAACAATAACAATTCATTTAATAGTATTATTCGTTCCTACATTAGGGGCCTTATGCAATATCAATGAGCTCAGACGTAGGAATGATTATCGGCGTATTTGTACATAAAAGCCCCGATGACAGTTTCCCCTTTTGGTTCGATGTTATTACCATTTTCTCCATTAGTGGGAATAAGCCCAGTGATGATAGATTAGATAAGATTAGAGGTGGAGATAGTGCTGTAAATAAAAACGTAGATAGATAGGTAGATAGATAGATAGATAGAGGTGATAGATAGATAGATGTAGATAGATAATAGAGTGAGTAATAAGATAATAGTAGTAGGGATACGATAGGTAGTAGGATAGATAGACTAATAGAATAAAAGATAGGATAGATAGATAGTAGTAATAGATAGATTAGATAGATGATATAGTAGATAGATAGATAAGGTAGATAGGATAGACGGTAGATAGATAGGTAGATAGATCGTAGATATGATAGCATAATAATAGATGATATAGATAGTAGATAGATAGTATATGATTAGATAGTAGTTTAGATAGATAGATAGTAGTTGCAAAAGATAGGATAGATAGGATAGGTGATAGATAGTATGATAAATAGATAGATAGATAGTGAATAGATAGAAGGTAGATAGATATAGAATATAATAGTAGTAAGAGTAGATAGATAGATAATAGAGTATAGATAGAGTGATGATAGAGATAGATAGACTAGATAGATAGATAGATAGATAGCTAGATAGGTAGTAGGTAGATAGATAGATAGATAAATAGATAGTGTAGATAGATAGATAGATAGATAGGATAGATCAGATAGATAGATAGATAGACAGATAGATAGCATAATAAGATAAATTAGATCGATCGATATTGGTAAAACACTCTGAGATAGATAGCTAGCATAGGTAGATAGTAGATAGAGTAGATATATAGATAAATAAATAGATAGATAGATAGATAGGTAGATAGATAATAGATAGATAGGTAGATTAATAGTCGTAGATAGATAAGATAGATAGGATGGTAGCATAGATAGATAGATAGATAATAGATTAGATAGCATAGATAGGATAGATAGGAGATAGATAGAACATAGATAAATAGATAGATAAGTAGATCGATAGAGTTTTTAGATAGGATAGCATAGATAGGTAGATAGATAGTAGATAGATAAGTAGATAGATAGATAGATAGATAGATACGTGATATAATAGATAGATAGATAGATAGTTAGGTAGATAGGTAGATAGATAGGTAGATAGATACGATAGATAATATAGATAAATAATTAGATATAGATAGATAGACGGAGATAGATAGATAGATAGATAGATAGATAGATAGATAGATAGATAGCTAGATAGGTAGATAGGTTAGATAGAAGATAGATAAATAGATAGGTAGATAGATAGATAGATAGATAGATAGATAGATAGATAGAAGATAGATAAGATACAATAAATAAAATAGATCGATCGATATTGTACAACACTTCACAAAAAGTAAGTGTCCACGTTTTTCAAATACCATAACTTATAACGAACAAATTTGCAGCCAAAAAATTTTATGGGAGCTGTTCTTAAGTAATTGACATAACTTCTTTTGTTGAAAATGCATTGATTTTGTTACGTTATGCAATGAGCTGAGCAGCATGCATTAAGGCAAAATTGTACTTTTCAAAAAGTCACAGCGAATCATTGGTTATGCCAAAATAATCAGTAAAAACTTTGTATTTTTGCTGTTATAGTGTGCTCACTCGACCAGCCATATTACACCCTCTTATGGAAAAATATCCGATTTCAAATTTTTCAGTAAACTTCTGTTAGATTTTACAAGCTTTAAATTAGGTTGAATGAACCATTTTAAATTGAGCCCACTGATCCGAAAACTATGTGGGAAAAGTGTCGGGGAGGTGGAAGAAGGCAAACAATGGCATGATTAACCATAATTAGCCCTAAATAGTTCACCAGAAACGGAATGTGTCAAAGTCTTGTATCACAAATCCCTCTAATGACCCTTGTGAAGTTTTGAAAAGTGACATTTTCACCTTTAATAATGCACTGATGCCAGTATTAATGGACCAATCACTTTTCACGCATGAGTTACAGTCATGAAGCAAAAACGACTCTATCAAATTATTTTGTCAAAACATTTCGTAAAAAAGTTGGCGTATTTTTAAAAGGGGAAACTTACTTTTATGTGTAATGTTGTATATAATAGATGTGATATTAAATTATTTTTTCTGAACAATTTATCGACACTCCCAGTTGTGAAGTGCAATTTCCGATATGCAATCGACGTTGTTGTTTTTCATGTTATCAATAGTAATATGAGAGCGTGTGCGTCCATGTCCTTGATGTGTTTAACCGACGACTATTTGGAGGTGTGGTCCATATTGAAGTATAGTCCAATCAGGAGGTATATTCGTTGTGCTGCCTATCACAAGGCCGTTAACTGTATGTCGTGTGCCTTATGGCCAAGCGCGTGTAAATTGTATCATTATGTTTATATAGCGGCCTTTGCGTAGACAACGACATACAGTTAACCGCCTTTGCATAAGACACACAACGAAATATTCTTTTGGCTTTCCTGCTCAAGTCCCTGTATGAGAACCGTTGTTTGGCTCGAAGTGTTCAACGTATAACATCAAAAAAAATTGTCATTTATTGCGCCAGGTTTCAATCAAATACACTACTAGCTTCAATGCGTTCCGCATTAATTATTAAAATTTTGTTGCTCACATTCAAAACCCTAAATGGCCGGCCACCTACATACAGTGCGTATCAAAAAAAAAAACGGGACAGTTTTGAAAGTCTGTCAATATTTTGTTTAAATTATGATGTCTATATTTTCCTGTTAATAGATGCTCTGAAGTCTCATCTTTCAAATGACATTGCAAAAAAATAAGTTTCGTGTCATGCTTGAGCGAACCCGGATGTTTTGTCGGCGGTTCAAAAAAGGCTTGCGCCAAATATGCAGAAATGAGAAATATGATCATTCAGACTTCTTGCTATTCAGCCAGACTTCCAAGTGGCGTAGCTAGGATTTGTTTTTCACTGGGGGGTACTGGCGGGCCTATGAAATTTTGTAGGGGCGGTACCAAATCCTAGTGTATTTGTTTTCCGCTTCACCCGCAGCCGCCAGGTGGGGGGGGGCGAGAGTAGGGAGGGGGGTTCGGGGTAGTGACGAAAATTGTATTTTCTCAATCCCAGGTCCATCATTTTTCCCAGCACACCAGTAGCCCAGAAACTCGCTTAGCGCGGGGGGGGGGATAGTGGGGGAGGAGTTTTTTTTTTCAAATTTTCCCGGTCATATTTTATTTTTTTGTGGGGGGGGGGGCACACAAATTTTGTGGCGGGCATGCTGCCCAGGCTCCACCCCCACCCCGTAGCTACGCCCCTTGCCAGAATTTCTCTTAACTTTTTCATTATCTTGCCATTCTTTTCGAATTTTGCTTTCAAAATCATTTTACAGATCGAATATAATGGCAAAGATTATGAAAATTTAGAGGAAAGTCTGATGTCATATTTCTCATTTTCTGCCATTTTGCGCGCAAGCCTTTTTTTTTGAACCCCCGACAAAAACGTTCGTGTCGCTCTGCATTGAAACGAATTTTTTTTTAATGGCCATTCGAAAGATAGACTTCGAGGTCTATTAACATAAAATATAGACATCATATTTGAAACAAATTTTGACAGACTTTTCAAAACTGGTCCGTTTTTATTGATACGCACTGTATATGGTTTAATCACTCATAGTTGTCATCATGCTTCTTAAGATCAAATTATGGTTTGCTGTTGGAACTACAAAGTAGTATCAGAATTTACCATTACTCTCCGTGAAAACGCAATGAAAATTTCTGCCCTACAATTGTTGATGCTCTTCGTTTGGGTAAACTCTAGTCATTTGAAAACATTTCAGAAACTCAAGACAATATTTTTTTATTCAACATTGCACTTTGCAGAATAATCGATTGGTGTATCTTACATATCATACTAATTGCTAGCAATTAAAATTAATACAGTACAGCGTTATAATAAAAAAATGTTGACAGTTAGAAAAGAAGTTGTGAAAACAACTTCAATGATGTTGATATTATTTGTTGGATGAATATTTTCTTGCGACCTAAAGCTATATTAATGACATTGTAGTATTTACAAGTATTTACGATGATTGGAGTGCAACCCACTTTTGTCAATCGGCCAAAATGCCTATTTGCGCACAGGAATTGTTGCGCGAAGATTAACTGATGTGAGACGTATGAATCTTAACCATGCCCAGGAGAGAAGAGGTAATATTCAGTTCTTGTGACAAGAATGACAAAAAATGCTGCAATGATTCAGATACACTCCACTTAATAAAGAAGAAAATGTCATGTTTGCCAAGATGAACTGATGACCCTCAAAACGACATTTTCTTCTTTTAAGTTGGTTTGCTCACTCATGCGTGAAAATACTTTCACATCCAACGAGTGTCATAATATAGCTTAGATCCAGGGGTAACAATATTCATATAAAAAATATCTCATAGTCATGAATTTTGTGTAATTGTTTTCGAAAGGTCTATTTCTTTTGATGCCACAAAGTATTCATGTTTAGATCTTATGTTTGTTGGGTGAGCCCAGTATCCATACTATACAGCTGATTGCCACAATTATCATGATTTTGCTTTTCTCATCGAAGTGCGTTCAAGTAAGTTTAACTATCAACGAAATCGTTCATTCTATTTCGGGATGGACCAGTATAGCAAATCCACTTTTAATTTTGCTTACTTGACACAATCCTTTATATTTCAGGTTGTATCAGTGTGATCACTACCTGCATACACACGGACACAACGACACAGCTGCACACGATCACACACACACACTACGCAGCACACACGACACCCACACACAGCACACACACAATCACTACAATCACTTAACACTCACATGGCTACAGCTGTAGCACCACACACACACTACATCAGCATAACCATGCATATATAACGGACACACACGACACACACACACTATTACACTGACAGGACGTATGACACACAACACACACACACACTACACACACTACACACACACCCTACACACCGCCACACCACACACACCACACACACACACATCGGAACACACACACACACACACACAAACCCACACACACAACACACACACATACACACACACACACACACACACACACACACACACACACACACACCACGACACACACACAACACACACACACACAACACAACCACACACACACACACACACAACAACATTCCACCGGAAGAAGAGCATGCTCATTCATAAAATAATCATGTTTTTACAAATCACTGACTATATATCATGTTTTTACTCGCCACCAAACCATAACAACCAATATTACCAACAATTTGTTATCCATTTGTTTATAGCACGTTGAATGAGATAATCGACTAATTAATTGAAGCAGTTCCTCAGTCTCATTCGAAAGAAGAAATCACCGTCAATTAGCGATTCACAGACTCGGACATTTCTCGCCCTAGACCGGTCTGTTATTAATACTAGGTGTTAAAAATAATATTTTGCTTAAACTTATGAAAATTATCACACAAACTCACAACAGATTATACTGGGCTTGCATTGTACAGTTACAGCATAATATGTGAACATTTTCGATTTAGGTCGTTGAAGACGATATCAATAATCAGTTTTATGTAATTATGCTTTTTTTTAAAAGTTACGGTTCAGATTTTGACTCAATTATCCAATCCCCTGTACAATTGACAACTGTACAGAAATCGAATGTGTGTGTCTAGTCCCTACACAATAGCATTAGAACAATGGCTATGGACAGTGAATAAGTCTAGAGGCTACTTTCTAATGAGCATTTATTCAGCTCGGCATGTATGAGAGATTGGCATACAATGTGCTACCGTGTGCTGTTCACCGCCATTTGTCTATTGTGTGGGGACAAACCACACACTCTCACACACTACCATTTGATATTCTTACATTTTCAATTTTGTACAGAGGGGTTGGATACTTGAGCAAAATCTGACCCTAAACTCTTTAAACAAGCTGACTTAATTAATGTTATTGATTTATATTGAAACACCTCAAACAAAAACTGCTTCACTATTCTGCTGTAACTATACTCAAACCAGTTATAATCTGTTGCTGCAGTTTTTGTGTTATTAATATATGCCTCCAACGAAGTTGCCGGACGGCGATCATGTTTTCGGATTGTCGTCGTGCGTCCGTCGTGCGTCCGTCGTCCGTCGTTACCGGATGCTCCGTTACGCGATAATGAGAACCCCGATTGGATTTTGATGTAACTAAGACCAAGTACGTACTATGATGCACCAATGAACTGAATTTACGATTTTGGAGCTGAAAGGTCAAAGGTCAAAGGTCACGGGCTCTTAAATATGTCTGATTTGGGTTCGTTACCGCGATAACTTTGAGAGCGGCTGGGTCGGATGTGTCATGTACTTGTGTAGTATGTATTTATGAGGCACCAATGAACTGATTGGATTTGGCGAGCCTCAAAGGTCAAAAGTCACCGGGCCTAAAATATGGTCTGATTAGGGCCTCGTTTACCGCGATAGCTTGAGAGCGGCCTGGTCGGATTGTCATGTTAACTTGGGTGGAAGTATGTATTATTGAAGCACAATGAACGCGATTAGAATTTTGGAGTTCAAAGGTCAAAGGTCACACGGCACCGGGCTACAATATGTCTGCTTGAGTCGTACTGCGAAAACTTGAGAGCGGCTGGTCAGGATTGTCATGTAACTTAGGGTGAAGTATGTATTTATGAGGCACCAAATGAACTGATTAGATTTTGGAGACTGGAAAGGTCAAAGGTCAAGGTCATCGGCCTAAAATAGCGTCTGATTTGGGTCGTGACCGCGATATGCAGAACAGCCAGTTAGATTTCATGTAACGTGGTGTGAAGTATGTATTATGAGGCACCAATAAACTGATTAGATTTTGGAGCTAAGGTCAAAGGTCAAAGGTCACTGGGCCTTAAATATCGTCTGATATGGGCTCATTACTGTGATAACTTGAGTATGACTTCTTCAATTTTGATGTAAACTTGGAGAAGTATCTAATATAAGGCACCAATTTACTGATTCGATTTTGGAGCTGAAGGTCAGAGGTCAAAGGTCACAGGCCTCATGTCGATTGAGCCTCATTGTATCGATAATTGAGAACTGCTTATTGGATTTTACTGTAACTTGGTCAAGTCACATGCTTATGTTTATTCATCAATTGGTCTTGCTACCATGGTAACTTGAAGCTTTTCAAATTACATCAATTGGATGGGATGCGGACTGCGGAGGCATACCATCGACTGCGCGCCGTCGAACTGCTCTAG
>JZLH01S0071653.1:0-11267 GCA_001188425.1 Eucidaris tribuloides
CGCGAAAATTTGCACATGCATAGAGCCGGATGTAATTTCCAAGACTGTACAGTTAGATTTTTGAAAAATAATTATCTTCTATTTTTTAAGTAATTAATTATGCAAATTTATGTATAAAATCATACATGTATTTTTGCACATAACTCACTTTAAACAGCTCACAGAATGCTAATTTTTGGTGATAATATTCTTTTAGACATTTCTAACCATAATCTATCAAAAAAATTGCTGAATCAGAATTAATTTCTTATGTATTTTATTGTTTCAGGAATTTCTTATGTATTTCTTTGTTTTTTCAATGAAATTTGTCTGGGACACTTTTGCGATCATAAACAGCATAAAATTAGTAAATTTCAATCAGTAAAAGTAAAAATAATCATACATTTATGAATTTGGGGAGAAAACACAATTTTCTTTGAAATAACACACGATTTCATGTTTTTGAGCGATAGGGTTAAGACAGGTACCGGTACAAGTTGACAAACTAGAAATCAAAGAACAGCACTGTCATAAAAAATTGTGAATGGTAAAATCCTACATAATCACAATTTCAGTATTTATACACTGTAGTCATATAATTATTAACTTTTTCAGAAGTTGGCAATGAAACATGAAATATTTGTGTCCTTAATCATTATACACAACAACAAAGGACACCAAAAGCAAAAAAGTCATAACTATAAACTTACCTGTTATTTTGTTGTAAGGTATTTCCACTTTCTGAAGGTGAACATAAGATTCAAGAATGGCAATGTTCTGGAGGTTATATCCCTGAAAAAGAAAAATGAAAATAAAATGATACTGCATAATAAAATAATTTTTCCATATCTGTTATTATTTTTGTACAGGAAAATGCATCATACCATCTGTCCTGCATCATACTGAATGATGCCAGATACACTTCTTCAAAAATGTATAGAAGAAATGTTTATTGCACATATAGTTTGAGAAAGAAGATGGGATAAAAAAAACCCCTGCTTATTTGAAGAAATTAACAAACTTACTACTTTGCAATATTCTGCTACTCTAAGTACAAATAGTATACTGCATATATCATATTTGTGTCACAATTTACAATCATGAGAACTATTTACAAGATTAGAAAGTTCAACTTACCGGCAATGTGAGACTGAGGAAGG
Organism: Eucidaris tribuloides; assembly: GCA_001188425.1. NCBI lineage: Eukaryota > Metazoa > Echinodermata > Echinoidea > Cidaroida > Cidaridae > Eucidaris > Eucidaris tribuloides. Next base: position 1,140 of record JZLH01S0071653.1, read on the forward strand.
TTAGTTGGCTTCCGTCGGCTGATCTGCCTAGATTTGAAAGTCCTGCAGCTATGGCACGCTGGTTCAATATACCATTGGGGCATGGCTGATAAAGAGAAAAATTATAACAATCTTTACATTAATTGCACTCCTTTCTATCATTATATATCATGATACACAAAAAAATTGAGGATTGAATGAAATAAACAGGAATCCAATAGTATTTTTGTACAAAATTTATTGATCAAAACTAATTAGGTCAAGCCTAGGCCTGTTAATCTAGACTAGGGTCCATGTGTCTTTAAAATGTTATAGATCTAACGTTAGACCCAACAATAACTTCCAATGTAACTTAAAATTGTATTCTTTCTTGGTAAAATTCTCTATAATATGTCCCTACAATTTCATTTTTAGAAAACAATTCTTAACCAATAAAATAATGCAGGAATCAACATTGCATGCAGTGCAGTGGAGGGATGGTCTTGGGATGGGGCCTGTTGTATAAAACTTACCAGCAAGAGAAATTTCTTTTGAAAAATATGAGAAGAATTAATTATTAATAGCTAGAGTAACCCGTCCATGATTCGACCACCTAAGCACTTTCACAGTTCTAAAATAATTGATAGATCTGTATTTCTGGGAATCAATTTGTATTTGTAATTAAAGTAGCCTATATAATCTTACCTTTATGTCATGTGTTTATGAACTAATAAAGGTATCATTCATTTATTCAAAATAGTCTGTTTGTTATCGTCACTTTTATTGCCATGATTCGACCGCCCCTTGCCATGATTCGACCACCCCCATTCCATAATTCGACCCCCCCTTGCCATGATTCGACCACCTGTGCAAACTCTATGTACGCCGTGTGCGCACGCAGCGCGGCGCGCGCGATGTGTGCTCGCCACACGCCGCGTGGCTAGCGGCAAAACGGCGTGCATGTGGACGGCCGCACCGGGCATGATCCCAGCGATCCTCCGATGCCTGTGGTACACTGGGGGAGGTCGCATTATGGCTGATACTGCGCCGGCGGTGCCCGGAAGAGAATTCTGATTGCTGATTGGTTAGGCGGCTTTTTTTTTCTCAACCTATGCTTGTGGCAGGGATCACGCAAGTCTGTCGTTACGATACGTAAAAAACTGCGTCAAATTTCTTTCGTTTTCCAAGTTTTTAGCGCGATTTCTTTGACCCTCTCTGCTTAGAACATGTGCTAAGCATGGCGCATTTCTAAAAAATTGCGGCAACATCGCAACATTCGCCCATAAAATGTGACATTTTAAGGGCAAATTTGGGCAAAGTTTGTGACATGTTTGATCAGTTTGATAGTGTGTTAACATGTGGCAAGTGTGTGCATACGATATAATAGAGTTTTTCACAATGCAAAAAATATTTTGATTCCCTTGTGGTCAGATTTGGCGGGTGGTCGAAAATTGGACGGGTTACTCAAATTATTAAAATAATAATTATATCTATACCACTGATTTTACCATAAAAACTCTGGTTGAATAACCAGAGTTTTCCTCTTGTAAGTTTTATGTAACACTGACAAGGCCCTAGGCGTAACGTTAGCCTTCGTGGGTGATGCTATAGGGATCATACTAGTAGGGAGTCTCGTGTGAAATCTGGTTATTCAAAATCATATCTGCCGTAAGCACAAATATGTTTCCATTGAACTGTGTACAAATATCTACAGAACCGGGTCATTTTTTTCTAGTTTTTGTGCGATTTTGAAAATGTAAGGAGGCCAAAAATAAGCCTATCGAATATACTCGGTACCACGCTGAAAGCTTGAAGTGTGGTTATTTTCCACTAAATTTGTTTATGATGCTAGTCTTCAGCATAAGCAGCGCATGTTTGGACAGGAATATTTGTCAGTTGAAAGATACATAAAATCAATGTATAAACAAATAATTGTGTACATGATATCAAATATTTTGGCCTGCTATGAATTTCTCTTATTCTTCAAGCGTTTAGAATTGCTACCAAATGTCCGTTGTTTCTAAAAAAATTTATAAAAGGTCACCTGAACTGCAGAAACCCGAAATAGATCTACAGAGTATTGATTTCATTTGTACGATAGACTTCCATGAATTTCTTGAATCTTGCTTCCCTTAAGAAAAAAAAATCAAACACAGACCCAATTACCCTACTGCATATGAAGGTAATAGATCTATGTTGTACAAACAGATCTAGACCTGGGATTTAACCGTTAGATGTGATCATCAAATGTTCCAAAACCTGAAACGTTCTGACTCTGAGTGAGTGAGACAGTCATTTTCACATTCACGGAATTCAATACATGGGACTACGTATTTAACAGGTATGTTTCACTTTTGTATTCGTACCTCCTGTTCTTCTTGTTCATCATCATCAGAGTCTATATCAGAGCTGTATGGTTTTTCCACTTGTAAACTTTGTTCCGGGGGTATTTCTCCATCTTGATCTGCCGGAATTTGCTCAGTTAAGTCGCTGAAAGACACAGTTGCAGGTCGACTTTCGTCGGCAACAGACTCCATTTTGCCGTTTCCAGGGAACAATAGTTCGTTGACCTTACGATCCGTCAATCAATCTTGGAGGCTAGTCTAGCTACCAGACTCCTTTTTGAACAATTAATGAACTTACGAGTAGAATTACCCCACCAGCTATTTCATACACATAAAAAATGACAGCAAAATGATGAGTGGGTAATTCTTTTTCATGGATTTCAGCTTTTCCCCCTTACATAGAATACTGTATGCTTTCTTTTTCATTTGCCATTTTGCCCATGTTGGAAATTCTATTTTGGCCCAGGCATTGGGATAGATATTAGGATTCTATATAACTGAAAATAAAACTTAGGCAGGTGGGCTGGGGAACTAGTCTTTCCCGCCCCTCTCTACCCCCCCCCCCAAAAAAAAAAAACGAAAAAAAAAATATGGACAACCCCCAAATTCAGGTTATTGCATAAAATACTTGGTAAGTTTCTCTAACAAGTCAGAAATCCTAATGAGTAATACAGGTACTTTTTTTTAATATCCAGTTGTCGAAAGCCACATCCTAATACTTTCATATAGGTATCGTTCTATAATGTTTCCAATTAAAAAAAATCTTCGCAACATAATCCACCATGTTACTAGTGTCTGTGATAAGGTCTTAAACTGAAGCCCTGAATAAATTGCAGTTCAAAATAAGTGCTTCTACAAAGTGAAAATCAACAAATGACCATCTCGGTTTTTCCCCAAACACTACTGTGTTATTTGCCCCAGGACATTAATTCATGTACTGATATTAATCTGCAAATATTTTGCCAGTGATAGTGCAGTTGTCTTAAATGCTGTGTTCTCGGGTATGTAATACAACTATGTATTTGTCCATTCAAACACTACCATGTAGGTCAGGTAAGATATCAAAGTTTGATAATTAATATTTCTTTTTTTTAATCGTACTTCTGATACACTGTCTTAAATTTCATATTAAAGTTCTTTCATGTAATAGTATTCATTGAAATATTTGAGAAAGCACATATTTATTTTGGTGTATGAACAGACTGCATTAATATATGTACATTTGGCACTTGAGGCAAAATGGACTATTAATAAGATAAGAAACTTGACAGTTTGTTAATAAAATGGGGAAGCTAATCTATTAAAGTAGTTGTTATATCGTAACAGATAAATTAGGGAGTTCTTTTAAATATGGAAGTGGCTCAAACTAATCACTTACTTTTAACAAAGAAAATACAAGGTAAATAACCTGCCATTCCAGCCCTTTCTCCCCCCCCCACAAAAAAAATACAAGGGATTTCTAGCCCCCCCCCCCATCCATTCATAATTAAGTCGCATCTTCGCTGTCTAGCTGCAAAGTCTTTGTTATGCTACTGCTTGAAACAGTATACATGTACAGTGTAAACTGGCACAATCTAAATAATCTGGCTTAAAATATTGTGCACCTGTCATGGAATCAGCCTACACATATCCATGCAAACTTGTTACTGCACCCAAAAGCATAGTGACACCTATATGTATGACAAAATGAGCACAATTTTCACATTTAATTTTTGCATTGCTAATTACACGAGACGCACAAGCATACACTCATATACATATTTGAATGCACACAGAAAGAAAAACACAAACTATTCATTAAAGATTGTGTCATTGATTTGCACGTCAAAAAACATCTAGATGAATGAAATCAGCTGAAATCATATCCAATGTGAAGATAAATATAAATAAACACCTCTCATAGAGACTTGGGGTAAAATATTGAGTTTTGGTGAAAATCTGGACGGTTAAACTTCATCCTGTTTCAAATTGATGGACAGCAAATTCAAAAAATCTGCGACGTCAAACGTGCACGTGCCGTTCCAAAATTGTCCAATCAGCCGTTAGCCAACGGTCGTGCGGAGGTTAGCCGTTTAGCCAATCAGAGCGCTACGCTGGTCTTGCGACATTTCACAAAAACCGCGATTTGCAGTTTGAGCAAAATTGAAACTCACAGATAGAACAACATTCTGGTAACATGTCGTTATTAGTTTTTCTCATAAAACAACAAATTCATGACGTATGGATCTCAAACTTTCAACACACCATTTGTAAGTACTAAGCTACCGTTTGGTATTGATAATGAAGGGAAGTAATGGACTTGCACATCCCTGACACAATCTTTAAGGACACAAAGAGTTGCATATTTAAGCAAAATAAAACTGTCTTCAATGGGTTAAAATATGTGACCTGTCATCAAAAACGATCAATAAGACACAATGGAAGTATTTCTGTAACTGCAGTAAATAGTTGAGTTGGGTTGCAAAAGTGGATTCTGGGATTCTGATACTTTCTAAATGTACATACACTCATCTTTCATCTGTTCAAATACGAGGACCAGAAGTGATTGAGAAGTACGAGTTTTCTTGAAATGAACTTCGACCATGTTTTTGCAGGAACTGGAAAATTTGGCAGAATTTAATCTTCACATCCCTGTAATCCTAGTATAATTGCTTGTTATCCAGCATCATCAAGTCCCCTTGTAATAATTTTGTTAACACCACAAAGCTACTGTTATGAACTATTCATTGACAGTGACTGTAAGAGCCAAAAAGGATTGTTCAATCCACAGTTCTCTTTTGGAAAAAAAAAGACTAGTTTACCTAACCTTCTACAGAACAGTTGTCAAAGTTCTCCCGTTTTGCATGAATGGGCACTATCTTTTCAGTCATTTTTCTCTGCTTTCCTAATAATGGCTTAGGCAATAGTCCAAACTCATGAGTGGGGTTTTAAATGGTTTCGCTTGATCTATCCTAGACAGATTATACATCATTTCAAAGCTTAGAGTCTGTACTTTAAGACTGCATCAAAAACACAATTTATTTCTCTGACTTTTGGTGCATTTGTGGTATGAGGGTACATATCCTCAATCAATTGTTTTGTCCTTTTGTATCTGAAAAATATAAATTTCATTAGTGGTATTTAAATCTCATTCTTTTCGGATCAAAATCCCTAATAACAAAAACATGTAAAAAAGTTCTGGTGAATATTTAATTACATCAATTGATTTGACAAGTAACTCAGTCTAGTACAGTATATTAACCCGTTGCTTACGGGAACCGGATGGCCCCTGTACAAAGTCTATGGGGATTTCCGGAATCTCGTAGTCAACGGGTTAAAACTTATGTTTCTACAAGTCGTACCATACACCCACATGCAGATACACAAAGACACAGCAATAATACATTAATACACAATAGATACTTGTACTTAGAATTTAATCCATACAAAACTTGAAAAACAAACATAAAATATGCACATTATATACATAACTATACATATTTTCAGGAAGCATTGTTAGTACTTTTTACTTTCATCAGCTAGAGTCTAATAGAAGGCACATATACATATACAAACAGATGGTTTATAATACACGTCAATGTCCAGCCACATTGCATTTTGATTGGGTTCACATGACAGTGCATGAAGGAAAAGCTATTCTGAAGTCTTCTCCTCCCCCCCCAATCCCCCACCCCTCAAAAATAATTTTCAATACTATTTCTTCGCAACATTCCAATCCCAAACTAAGAGTAGTCAACCCAATTTTAACTGTGAATAGATGCAATCAGTCATACATTTTTTTGTTCAAGTTATCATGTACTGATTCATATCTTGTTGTGAGCATGATGAAGCCATTTGATCACATTACTGTATAGGATTGCCAAGATATAAATCTGTCAATTTCACTGCGGAAATTTATTCACCACAAAAATTATCTTGATACACAGTATACTCTTGTTATAAAGAACGCTAATATAGCAAAATCTTAGAAGAGAAAATGTTGATCATTAAAGAGAGTACACTTGATCAGTTGTCACATGATGAAGCAAACAAAAAGCAAAATCTTGTTATAACAAGAAAAAATTCTGGGCCCAAAAGTTGAAATTTCTTTTTGTATTTTTTTTAATACAAATTTAACCTAATAACATTTTGATATAACAAAGTGTTTGTTATAACAAGAGTCTACTGTATGAAAAAAAATGAAAGTAAAATCACATGGTGGACACACTGCTTTGCTTTATTTAATACAGGGAAACCCCGTTATAACAAGCTTGGATACAGCGAGGTACCGCTTTTAACGAGGTGATTGTCTCGGTCCCGTTTTTATTCACATGCTCTTCAATGGAAAGAAGCACCATTAATAACGAGCTCGGTTATTGTGAGATTTCGCTTACAACGAGGTATTTTTCTCAACTCATTAACAAAGAAAAACATACGAAATTCACCCGGTTAAAAAGAGGAAATGAAAGTCGCATCGTGGGCTGACCAAATTCTAAATTTTGGCAAAAAAAATTGCCCAATCGTTTCAGAGCGCATCGCGCCACTTCTGCCTGCCACCTGACTATATGCAAGTGTGTGTGTATGAGTGTGAGTGCAATTCACATTGCTGCACAGTACTGTACATTCACCCATCACACACACAAAGCCTGCCTCCCGTACACAGTACTCAACACAAGTTACGAGCATGGAGGTTGCTGCTCTATTTCGAGATCTAGTTTTCTTTATTACTTTGGACGAGTATATAAAAGAAAAATAATCAGCTTTCTGTTCATAGTTTTGGTGCAGAACAAGTAGGAAAAGCAGTAAACAGATGGGTTTAATGCCTAGTCCCATACATGTTGATGTTATATTTTGTGTGATACATTATGTGTACGTTTACGAGGTACCAGATATAACGAGGTAAAATTGGCGGTCCCGACAACCTCGCTTTAATGGGGTTTCCCTGTATAACACACACATTTCTTCCATTGTAATTAGACAAGCAGGACAGGTAACCTGGACATTTCATTTGTGTCAAGAAACAATCATTTCCATTGAAAAATATTGAAAAGAAAATCTAATTTTTCTGATTTCTTATGAATATCTGTTATTACCTGTTTAGTTTGTGAAAGTTATTTTCTTCTGAATGAATAATCAAATATAGTACATGTAAACCAGTATTTTAACTGTATACAAATCATGATTTATGAAAACCTCAAGTAATCAGTGCCTTATAAAAATTAAATGGAGTAACTGTAGATTAATAAAACAATAATACTTACCTTGCATAGTATGTTTGTTTCAAAACTGTACAGTACTTACTGCTCCTCTGTATTCCTATCCTGCAGCTCTCGGCAGGTAGGTGTATGATTGGTAAGGTTCTAGTCAAAACAAGGTGTGAACACAGTTTGTAAACTGTATTCAAACTAGAGCAATTAGCCATTTTGGAGTTAATCCGTGGAATGATTGACCTCATAATACCATATATTTTGAGGACTGAACAACTCTTCTATAGCAAGGCATTTGCGAGCAACCATTCCTGAAGTCATGAGAAGAATATCTTCACCTGTTTATTCCTAAATGTATTTCGTGCATGCATAATTTATAACATAGCTTTCACATTGAGCTGTCTAGATCTTTTTTTTTAAATGGATGACCTTTCTTGTGCACATGCGCAAATTGAAACTCCGAACTGGCTGATTGCAAAAAGTTTCCACCCTAATGTACAACTTTTGAGATCATTGTCATTATAAGCCATGTACTCCATGTATTCTACATGTATTTTGTGACCTTGAACCAGTTCATTTTAAAACCAAACAAATCCATCATTGTATAATAGTAAAATACTTGATCCAAGTCTAATTAAAGCAGTGGATCTCTTTTGCATGCCTAAAAATTAACATTGTCTAAATACAATGGCATTCAGAAGAAAATGCCATCTGGGAACCTTCAGCAAAATATAAAAGCTAGAAACTCAGTTTTAGTGGAATTATACTGACCGTTAGACTCTAATTTGAATTTGAATTTTTTTCTCGGCTATTGTTTTTCTTTCGCATTTTCAGATTCTAAGCAATTACTCTCCCCCAGATTTCACAGACATGACCTTCATCAATAGCCTAAGGGCATGAGTTATCTTTTACTGGTCTGCGGGGATGTGTGCAAATGAGATCCACTGCCTTTAAACTCTGATGAGCCGTTTTAAGTTCCAAGCCAGTAACAAGATGAAATCAAACATATACAAGACCCAGTAACTGTTGATATTCACCTCCCGAATCTAGTGAATTCCTTATTGGACCCCGATTTGATTAAAAGCCAATGAGTGGGTCTCATGTTTCCATGGTAATGACACAGCAACAGACAGAAAGATGGTCAAATGGACCACTAGATGTATGACCCCAAAACACAATACCTCTGACACCTTCTCTGCAGAGCCATAAAAAAATAATTTATTTCAGATTTATAGCATAACAAAAACAAAAACCAACAAAAATATTTTTACAATGTCTGTCCAAGTTTCAATAAGTAATACTGAGGAACATATTACACAAATCTTTGTAACAAGTTTGATTCTGAAAAGTGCATTGACTAGCAACTGCTCTCATCAAGCGTGTTGTCAGGTTTTCCACTCCTGGTAGTAACTGTTAAAGTTCAGTATCATTCTCAGGCTAGCAACTGCTCACATCAAGCATCTTGTCATGTTTTACGTTCTTGGTAGTAACTGTTGAAGTTGAGTCGTAGCATGAATTCCTCAAGGTGGGGTTGGTAGCCTCGGGTCACTAGTTTGGCCACAACTATAAAAACAAACAAACAAACACACACATAAATTAATGAACACTACAATTAATGACTTTTGGTTAATGAAAAAAAAAATGTGGTAAATATGACAATAAGGGCAAATGTTGAGCTTCCTTCAGAAAAGTTTATGCCACGTGAAAGAGCAGCTCAACCTCCATAGTTTTAGTCTTGGTACTTGTTATTATCATACATGATGAATACTACAATAATCAATATTGAATTCTAAAATATATATTCTAGAAGTACAAGCAGTGACTTGACATTTTATTTATGAATCAAAATGTATATGATCGTTAAAACTTTAATACTACAATTGTCTGAGTCTCTGAAAAGTTCTAGTACAGGGAAACCCCGTTATAACGAGGTTGTCGGGACCGCCGATTTTACCTCGTTGTAACCGGTACCTCGTTGTAAACGTACACATAATGTAAACACACAAATATAACATGTATGGGACTTGCATTAAACCCATTCTGTTTCTGCTTTTCCTACTTGTTCTGCACCAAAACTATGAACAGACAGATGATTATTTTTCATTTATATACTCATCCAAAGTAATAAGGAAACTAGATCTCGAAAGAAAGCAGCAACCTTCACGCTCGTAACTTGCGTCGTACTGTGTACGGGAGGCAGGCTTTGTGTGACAGGTAAATGTACTGTGCAGTTGTGTGTATACTCACACACACACAGTTGCAGATAAGTCAGGGACTTCATGTATTGTGCATGCTGCGTGCATGGCAGGCTGAAGTGCGATGCGTCTGAAACGATTGGCCATTTTTGCGTTGCCAAAATTTAGAATTTGGTCAGCGCACCATGCGACTTTCATTTCCTCGTTTTAACGGGTGAATTTCTTATGTTTTTCTTTGTTAATTGGTTGAGAAAAATACCTCGTTATAAGCGAAATCTCGCAATAACTGAGCTCGCTATAAACGCACTTTTTCCATTGAACAACACGTAAATGAAAACGGGACCGAGACAATCACCTCGTTAAAAGCGTACTCGCTATATCCGAGCTCGTTATAACGGGGTTCCCTGTACAAATAACTGTTTCTTTTTCTTTTCTTTTTGAATT
>JZLH01S0071653.1:11292-35918 GCA_001188425.1 Eucidaris tribuloides
AATCGTAATTGGACCCCGATTGATTAAAAGCCAATGAGTGGGTCTCATGTTTCCATGGTAATGACACAGCAACAGACAGAAAGATGGTCAAATGGACCACTAGATGTATGACCCAAAACACAATACCTCTGACACCTTCTCTGCAGAGCCATAAAAAAATAATTTATTTCAGATTTATAGCATAACAAAAACAAAAACCAACAAAAATATTTTACAATGTCTGTCCAAGTTCAATAAGTAATACTGAGGAACATATTACACAAATCTTTGTAACAATTGATTCTGAAAAGTGCATTGACTAGCAACTGCTCTCATCAAGCGTGTTGTCAGGTTTTCCACTCCTGTAGTAACTGTTAAAGTTCAGTATCATCTCAGGCTAGCAACTGCTCACATCAAGCATCTTGTCATGTTTTACGTTCTGTAGTAACGGTTGAAGTTGAGTCGTAGCGAGAATTCCTCAAGGTGGGGTTGTAGCCGCTCGTCACTAGTTTGCCACAACTATAAAAACAAACAACAAACACACACATAAATTAATGAACACTACAATTAATGACTTTTGGTTAATGAAAAAAAAATGTGGTAAATATGACAATAAGGGCAATGTTGAGCTTCCTTCAGAAAAGTTTATGCACGTGAAAGAGCAGCTCAACCTCCATAGTTTTAGTCTTGGTACTTGTTATTATCATACATGATGAATACTACAATAATCAATATTGAATCTCAAATATATATTCTAGAAGTACAAGCAGTGACTTGACATTTTATTTATGAATCAAAATGTATATATCGTAAAACTTTAATACACAATTGTCTAGATCTCTGAGAGTTCTAGTACAGGGAAACCCCGTTATAACGAGGTTGTCGGGACGCCGATTTTACCTCGTTGTAACCGGTACCTCGTTGTAAACGTACACATAATGTAACACACAAAATATAACATGTATGGGACTTGGCATTAACCCCATCTGTTTACTGCTTCCTACTTGTTCTGCACCAAAACTATGAACAGACAGATGATTATTTTTCATTTATAACTCATCCAAAGTAATAAAGGAAACTAGATCTCGAAAGAAACAGCAACCTTCACGCTCGTAACTTGCGTCGATACTGTGTACGGGAGGCAGCTTTGTGTGACAGGTAAATGTACTGTGCAGTTGTGTGTATACTCACACACACACAGTTGCAGATAAGTCAGGGACTTCATGTATTGTGCATGGCTGCGTGCATGGCAGGCTGAAGTGCGATGCCTCTGAAACGATTGCCATTTTTGCGTTGCCAAAATTTAGAATTTGGTCAGCGCACCATGCGACTTTCATTTCCTCGTTTTAACCGGGTGAATTTCTTATGTTTTTCTTTGTTAATTGGTTGAGAAAAATACCTCGTATAAGCGAAACTCGCAATAACTGAGCTGCTATAAACGCACTTCTTTCCATTGAACAACACGTAAATGAAAACGGGACCGAGACAATCACCTCGTTAAAAGCGGTACCTCGCTATATCCGAGCTCGTTATAACGGGGTTCCCTGTACAAATAATGCTTTTTTCTTGCTTTTCTTTTTCTTTTTGGAATTCATTAAGAATTTTAACAAAGACAAATCAATGAGAACAATACAACAGGGTATTATCAACATGTGGGAAATGATTTGATTTCAATATAACCCACATTCTCCATAGACCCTAGCCTGAGAAATCTCGTACTTAATACTCAACGGATAAAACATTAAGAAAGGATTAAAGCCAATCTCACGAATGCAATACTATGTATTACCATGGTGATAAAGCAATGTTTCTCATTTTTTTTGTGTGAAAATGACTTATCAATGTAATTTTGTAGCTAACGAGCTTGTCGCTACGTTTTTGTCCTGTCTCTCTCAGAGTTCAATCTAAAAAAAAAACAGAGCCACTGTTGCTTGGTAAAAATAAGACTCTCCCATTTGTTAGAGTGTTGAGGCAACATTTTTGAGATTCATGATTTTGTCATCACAGCAGTAAAATGTAAGTCACAAACCTTTGTACAAGAAGCCTGAATACTCCTTGAAGGCCATGTAGGATTTCTTGATGTTCCTGAAGCAGGGATGGATGACCTGACTGGACGAGGCATCCCAGGCCCAAGGGGAGGACGTCAACTGGGTCCTGACCTTTAAGACAAGACTCAGGATGTCAGAGATGATCTTCATGACGGGGGCTGCCTTCTTGTTTAATAGACACCTGAAAACAGATAATTGAAGAGGGCGTGTACAAACTTCATTAAATGGAGAAGGTGCCAGCAACTAAACAGGCATAAGTTAAGAAAATATTTGAGTTCTTGCCAACCAATCAGTTTGCACGTGCACTGCAGGGAGCTGACCATGCGTGACCAATGCATGCTACGCGACGTGTGTTAGCCGCACCGTGGTAATGTATGCACTGTTTGAATTGATAAGCTCCTCCCCCTATAGCTGTTTCTGCAAGTTTTGTCTTAGGGTAAAACTTACAAAGATGTAAAATAAACAAATTAACTAATTTATAGGGCCTTGATGAGGGTGAGTATCAGACAGTACCCCTTATTTAGGCTGTTTTTGTCACCATGTACCACAATTCTCACACTACTCACAATGTCATTTTTATTCTTAACTTATGCCTGTTAGTTGCTGGTGCCTTCTCCCTTTAAAGTATATCCCTGCATAATTTGATATTCCCAGACATTATGATACAAAAGAACCATGATTAATGTTTCTTGTACTAGAGCTGCCAACATTTAATAAGTTCTAATCAGAGCGATTTCAAACCGAAGTTTATAACTAGAAATTTGGTGTGTCCATAGGACACGGATGCCCCCGCTTAACGCCATCAGTAAGCATTTCTTATTGAGTAATCATGTGGAGAGCAATCTGCATGAGCTGTGACCTTTGACCGTTGACCTGCAGACTCTGAATTCGCACTCGACCTGTATTAAGTATGATCTACCTACACACCAAAAATTTTTAAAATCCGTCAAATATTTTTCAAGTCATTGTGCGGAAACCAATTCGCATATATAATGAGCTGTGACCTTTGACCTTTGACCTGCAGACTGCGAATTCGAACTCGACCTGTATTTTAGTATGATCTACCTACACACCAAAATTTTTAAAATCGCATAATATTTTTCAAGTTATTGTGCGGAAACCAATTCGCATATATAATGAGCTGTGACCTTTGACCTTTGACCTGCGGACTCCGAATTCGAACTTGAGCTTTATTTTAGTATGATCTACCTACACACCAAAATTTTTTTAAAATCCATCAAAGTATTTTTCAAGTTATCGTGTGGAAACCAATTAGGGGGACGGACGGAAGGACGGAAGGACGGACGGACGGACAGGGGCAACGCTTAATGCCCCCTCGAGACTTCGTCGGCGGGGGCATAAAAAAGAACATTATTTGGGCAGATTTATTGTACCCTGGCTTTGTAGGATAGATCATATACTTGGATGGATAATATTTTTCATTAATTAGTGAGACAATGGCACAACCAGCATAACCACCAAGGAATGTTGGGTAACATGAATAACAGTTGACTACAAACAAATATCTGAGACCCAGCCTTTTTGCTTCTGAGGTCATCATAAGTTTTCAATACGAATAATTCTCCTTATATCAAAGGGCAGTGTTTTTTTTCCCAAATAAAAACAACAATAATGGTAACCTCAATTAAATCCAACTGTTCGAGTAAAATTCAAATCACACAACTTTTCTCTGCAATTAGTCAGAGTACATACCCAGACTAGCTTTGGACATATTTTGCTGATCAAAATGTACTTCATACACCTGAAATATACTTACCCACATTATCTACAATATCAAAAGTAAATTCTCCGTGTATGGTTACGTTTTCTGTACTATTTGAATTTGAGAGAAAACATATAAACTCTTAAAAATCAAATGGCTACTGACATTATTAAATTGAGCACACCATCTCCCAACAAAACATCCTTGTATTTACTAATTGCTTCAAATGCACCTCCTTGCCTTCCTATTCTGTGTTGACATCTTTGAAAATGACATACCTGAGAATGGCCTTGTTCAAGTACAAGGCATGCTTCTCTCTCAAGTCATCCAAACTGTGTACCTGTAAATAAAGTAGAAGAGAATAATATTTCAACATATTGAGTTAAACATTATAAAATGCAAAATACTATTCAACAATTTTGTTTGGATTTAAATTCTATTCAGTGCTCGTTTACATATTAGACATTTTTGTTCCACATCTATATTAATTTACTTGAAGTTTTGTTGATTAACCCCTTGGGGACGACTGGCTTGTACAGAAGCCCAGTACGTTGTACACTCAGAGACGACGGGCTTCTACAGAAGCCCAGAAAATATGACAAAAATTTCGGTGAAACACTGGATAAACTGGAAAGTTGTGTTGCTTAATGCATCTGTCCCAACAATCACTCATTTTTGACCAGTATAAAGTAAGAAAATAAATATTCTCAACAGGATTTTATAAGAAAACATGGGTTTATATTCAATTCAAAGTCAACCAAGTGCAAATCGCGTTGTCTCTCAATGAACAACAGTGCCGTATAGCATCGAGCCCAAGGGGTTAATATTTCTGATTGATTCAGTGATAGAGAAAAGCATGCTACTACATTAAACAAAATAAAATAGTGGATGAAACAAAGGCATGTCTGCTGACAATCTTGACCAGAAAATACCCAGACCAGGCAAATACCCTCCCCCCCCCAAATGTACACACATGTATGCACATATTTGTGTCTATGCACAAATGAACAAACACAGGTACATTTCTGCAACCATACATATAGAAAAAAATACCCCCCCCCAAGGAAAAAATAAAAATAAAAATAAAAAATAATTACTTGATTATTTCAACAGCTTTTGTTGAAATCTTATTTCATAACAATCAAACAAACACATTATTCACATCCAAAGTTGTCTTTCAATGAATTCATTCATTCAGTCTCAATCTTACTTATAAACAGTACACAAATGTCTGAAATATTACTTGTGCAAACTTGTAAATTTGTATTTCTTTTTTATCTGCTCTCTACAGAATACTGTATTTTTCAACTTGAAGCTAGTTACAGTCCATTTAGTCTCAATCCTACTCACATTATGTTTGAGGTCTTTCTGGAATTCCTCCCAGCTGACATGGATGACTTGGTTGACGACGTAGCCCTGCATCACGTTGACAAAATGCTGCATCTCATGCCTGGATATCAAGACAAAGATATGACATGTATTAATGTATTGGCTATATATTCCATATGAAGTGTGTAATCAAAATGCTCGGATGAGGGAAAAGTGTTGTTTCATAATCATGTGATCAGCTCACAATCTTTGAACCATCGTAGAAAAACAAACATACTGCACATGTATATTCTGGACCAGGGGTAATTTAATTTTAAACCAATTCAAAATGAGAATGCTCAGTAGGGAGTGAGTCAATTACAATGACACTACAGAAGACATTTAATCATAATACTATACCACTATTGTTAATATGAAGTGTGTATTGGTGGATACCATCTTTTGTAAAATAAACTGTAATGGTACTTCACACATACATATTTCTTTGTACTATGGCCATACCTGAATAGCTGCAACTGATGGTACTGTGCAGAACCACTGGCTTTGTGAATCATGGCTGGGTGAGACAAAAAAAATGAAAACAGAGAGATCTCTTGGTATTACAGGATAATGGAGGTAAAGTAATGTCTGAAAATGCCAAATTACCAATGGTAGTGTTCCATTATTGTATAGATCTGTGATTGGATGTTTGCTGACACTTCTACACGGTTGACAATGGCCTCTTGACCATGTTCTCTTGCTAACAGTAACTCAATGCTTTGAACCTCACCATCCTAAATATGTCTTACAAAATAACAAATAAAAACATCAAGTATTTGGTTAGAAATACATTACATTTATCTTCCAGCAAATGTCAAATGTGGTTGCAATTATTAAGAATTGGGTTTATTCTGATTATTAAAAGGCAAACAATGAACATCTCAGAAAAGCACACTGCACATCTCATCATCTTATTATGAATACATGACAAATATTTAAGAGACATTATGCGTCCAAAAGGAGATAATATGAATTTTATTCTTCTCATAAGTTCTATTCAGCATAGATGTGGGTTTTGAATTTAAGTGTAGCATAACCAAACCTTTCAAACATCCCCAGCAAATAACTTAGAGAATCACTAAAATAATAGTAACCCAGCTGGTGGTTCTTTTCGTGAAAGCAAGAAAAGGTAAGTCATTTCCTGTTAGACGTCTATTGGAGAATAGAAAGGATCATCATCTTACCACTTATCTTGAGTTGGTGATGGATGTCTCGCAGGACCCAAGCTGTTCGTTTAAGTTGAAGGAGGAAAGAGAAGACTTTGTTGTACTTGACCAGACAGGTGTCTGTTATCACTACATTGTTGGGCCACTTCACCTGTTAGAAACAATATAAACACAGAAATTGATATGATTCTAATTTTCACAAGTTTAAGTTAAAGAAAGCTGAAATAGGAAGACATATTGATGAATACTTTTGTCTAAACATTATAGTAGGGAAAACCTGTATGAATTTTCATGTCTATCTTTACAAAGACAAGTGTGGGTTAAAAGGCTTTATCAAAATCTTTTTATTTTCAGCTACTTTCTGATGAGATAATACTTAACACATATCAGAAATTGTGGTCTGTTACAGGAGTTGTCTCACCAATGTTACTACAAAACAAATGTACATAAATAAATACTCAACTACAGAGAGGAGAACAATTTGGATAAAATGGACTAAAAAGTGATTTGGAAGAAAGAAATTATCCTTACCAGATATCTAAGTTCCAGGCAATCCAGAGTATCAATGGCTGAAAACAAAAGAGAATAGTATAGACACATTAAAGGGGGCACTTAGATATACAAGTTATTTTTTTTCTCTTATACATTTTACTACATCACATGTACTTTACTCTAAAAGGCCAGGGTTGGGGGGGGGAGGTTGGAATCCACCCCCAAGACGTTTCACGCGTTATGTCCACAACACACAAAGCAGTCTCCGGCTGTGAGATGGGTCTAAAAGACCCGCCTAATTTAGGGTTACAACAATTGGAGAAATACAAATCCACCATTCAACACATTTGTTAAATGTCTTCATTAACGAATATTGTATCATGTCTAATTATGTATTCAAATGCTCTTTGTCCAAAATAATTGGCACAAGGCAGGAACAAGGAAATATATCAGATTTTATACTTTCAGATAATAATCATGAACGTCATTGCATTGTTTCTTTTCTCATGCAGTTTAGGGATGTAAAACAGTCTTTTCTATTAATTTAATGTACAAGACAGACATTCAATATAGTCTAGTTGTTAAAGATGTATATCTCTTTTCACAAAATGTTTTATATACTTAAGTAATTTTTTTAAGGTTTCACAAAAAGCTTCTAAGATGATAGCTGCAATGGAACTGCAGTCAATTCACATTTGTTTGACATCAGTCTGCACTAATTTACATTGATAACTAAATGATTCAACAAATATTTACCATTTGGTTTAAAGACAGTGGGATGCCACTTGAGAGCAAAGCTGAGGTTGTCAGCCTGCTGTGAGTCAGAGCTAGCTGAGAACTGGATGGCTCTGGATAGGATCTGGTTCAGGGTCATGGGAGATAACAATTCCTGGAGGTGGACACAGTGAGCCAACTGAAAGAAGACAAATGAAACTCGGATGATAACATGATTCTGACATTACTCTGCCTGACAGTGGCTACAATTCAAATTATTTCTAACCATGAAAAATTTACTTGCAGGTGAAGTAACATGTTACTAGAACATGTATCACATACAATAAATAAATTTACGTGATATGGTCTATGTATTTGAGATGAATTTATTTGGTATCACAATGTACAAAGGACTCTACACCAAACAAACAAACAAATAAACAAACAAACAATAATGAAACAGAAATATGTAATCTCCAGCGATGGCAAAAGCTATCACACACAAGTAGAGCAAGGGAAATTGTGACCCCAAGTGCACATAATGTTTAACCAGACTTGATCCTCTCTTCCCATACAGAACATGTGCAAATTACATGCCCCCACCCCCCCCCCCCACCACAAAAAAAAATCAATACAACAACAACAACAAGCAGATTATTGATAAAAGACATGTTTTGAAAGAAACACAGCAAACCTTGTCAAAGACTTGATCACACAGTGCCTGGCCAAACTCCCCATCTTGTAAGAAGAGAAATCGTCTGAGGGCCACAAAATGTTTGTCAATCTTGAGATCAACAAGGAAGTAGTCTAGGATGCTCTGGTTGACCAGCCACACCCTATGTAAACAAAAGACACATGCAATAGGACATTAATGATAAACACAATACAGTAGAAACCATATAAAGACCACGAAAGGGAGACAAGAAAAGTGGTCATTAGGAGAAGGGATCTTTAACCCTTTGGGGATGAAGGGTTTGTCACAGAATATCTCACACACGTAGACAATTTTCTCCATTTATACTAGTCAGAAATATGTCTTCTATGGGACAGAAGCATCGAGGCAATATAACCTTCAGTTTGAGTGACAAGGTTATCATATTTTCGTGGCTTCTGTGAAAGCAATTCCTCTCTGAGTGTGTGATTTACTGGGCTTCTGTACAAGCCCATTGCCGTCAAAGGGTTAAAAACAGGTTCTTGAAATACACAATGCCATGAGCATTTTTCAAAGGAAACAAAAATTGTGGCCTTTATAGAAAGGTGGTCTTTCTATACAGATGGTTGCTAAAGCAGGTTTGACTGTATTTGAAAATAGACCCATTAATACACACCAAGTTTTCACAAAATCTGTAATATCTAATCCACAAAAACATGAAATTGTGTTTAACAGGTTAACAGTAATCTTCTTCCAAACCCTACTTAGTGCTGAAACTGCTATTATCAATCTTGTGATTTCTACTGTCTCCAGAACAAAATTTTGTCCCTCATAGTGTAAGAATTTGTACAATTTTACTAACAAGAATATTTTTCTATCCCTTATAAAATGAATCAACAAGAGAATATATAATTTTAAGCACCTCTAATAGTGTAAGACTACAATTCTATGTCAGATGTATTTGTAGTGTTTGTTTTGCATAGTTTTATTGCTACATTATTTTCCACAATACACCAAAAGGTTTAGTTTTCTAAACTTTCTAATAATGCAAGTTTTCTTCTTTCTCTACATTTGAAAACAATTCCAGCAAACAAGCAGAGTACACTATATCAAAAAACATACAGAATTTACAACCATCAACATTAATCAACTTTGGAAATTATTTCTCTGTGTAAGTTTATTTGAACACAATAACAACAACAAACATGATGGATCAACAAACAAACAAACATACAACAGACAAACAACACACCTAACAACCATCAACACTTACTGTGCCCTGAGAGGGGCTGTGATGGATCTCCTGATGATGATAGGGAGGGGGAGGAGGTCAGTGGCTTCTATGCTATCACTGTCCGATGTCTGAACACCATAATCACCAATCTCTGATTTCAGCGGCATGTAACCGGTTCTCCCCAGGATATCAGTGTCAGGTAGTCCTTCTGGAAAAGGAGGAGAGAAGGAGAGTATAACAATAACATCAGTACCACCACTATGCTGCTAACTATTGCTGCTGTTTCCAATACCATATAAAAGATAGAGTTCATGATTTGCATGCCAGAAAATTGCAAAATGAATGAAATCAGCTCGAATCGTTCACAATGTGAAGATTAGTATAAATAAACACCTGCAATATAACCTTTGGGTAGAATACATAGTTTTGTTGAAAATGTGGATGGTTAAATTTCAAAATATGCCAAGTAACGAGCACAACCCTAACCCAATTCCAAAATTGTCTGATCGGCCGCTAGCCGAGGGTCAACCGTTAAAAGCATAGCTGTGTACGTAGTAACCCACTGTTTGTCAGCTGGTCATGCATACCATGTTCTGCAGTTTGAGCAAAATTTAAACTCACAGAAAGAACAATAATAATAGCATATCGTTATTATTTTTTCTCATAAAACAATAAGTTTGTGACGTACGGATCTCAAACTTTCATCACACCATTTGTAAGTACTTTACTACCGTTTAGTAATCATAATAAAGGGAAGTGATGGACTTGCAAATCCTGAAATCTATCTTTAAGTGCTGTTGAGCACTGTAACAGCTATGAAAAGTATTATTCACTGTGTGTCTGTCAGAGGGACTTGGAGACTATGCAAAGTCTATGGTGTTTACATATTTCTACCGGGCAAACACTTCTGGTTAATACTAAGCGTCCCATTGCTGTTACTGCTGCTACTACATTAGCTACCTATTGGCTACTTATCCAGTCCTGTATAGAGTATCAAGTACTTTCATCAGCTCATCAAATGTTTTCATCATTTTGTTTGTCTTATCTCATTTAATTGTTAACACGGTCTAAACCAGAAAGAAATATATGTTCCAGCAAAATGTTGTTATTTCATGTTCTACCCACTATTATAAAATCATACAGGAAAGGTCATTTTTATATGCAATCTCTATTTTATGGAATCCCTTGCCAGAATATGGAATATAGAAACATATGAACAAATTTGAAGTAATTTGAAAACACATTTATTGAGCATTTTGTATAATCTCACAAACCAAGTGCATCTTTCCACTTCTTCTGTATCTCTGTCTTATCTCTGTTCTAAAAAAACAAACAAAAACAAAAACAGAAACCGGGCACTCTGGGGTGCAGAACACAGCAAACAGAGAAAATGGCATATTTCTATCTAACAGTGGTACAAGATATAGTAACATGACATATTATGTGCTATTATTATGATAGGCAAAAACATCACCAATTTCATACTTACCAAACATATTAAAATTGAATTCAGGGACATCTCGACCTTGGTCTGCCCACACCATTACAGGAAGATCAACCTCTTCGATTTTCTCTATTTGGTGAAAATTGTGAACCAAATTGAATAGTTAGACTCAATAACCAATAACTCAAATAGTAAAAAGTTTTGTATCTGATATTTGACAAGAAATTACAGAAGTTGCAGAATATAAATTGATCCTGGTTTTAAATGAGTTTAGAACATTTCTGGAAGACACATACCTGTAATCTTCCTGTAAAGTAATTAATTGTGTGATCTGTAAAACTTTTTTTTCTGTTTCATTAGTCAGTCATTTTACATTCAGCCAACAGCAGTCATTCTCTGTCAAGATAAACAAATTTGTATATAAAGACCTAACAATAAACTAATCTGGTAATGGTCTCTATTAAACTTACACCCATCAGGTACAAATGAAATCATATGTGCGAAGTACAATCATAATCAGACTAATTAAGATACAAATTTATGTGAACAAAGACTACAATTTTGGGGTTCATATTCACAAAACAGGTTTACTTCAGGCATGGTGGTTAAATCAGAGGTTTAATTATGTGAGGCAGTTCAAATTCAAGAGTTTTAAATTGCTATGTTATTACAAAAACATTGTATGGGGACATGAAATTTTCAAGCTATTATATTTCAAGTGAAATTATCACAAGTGAAGTGTACTATTTCCTAAATTTGGGAAAGGCAGCTCTCCATATTTTAAAAAACAATTTAAACCTGGTGTCAAAATTATACCTATATAATGTTATTAGCAATGTGAACTTGAATCAAACTGTGCTTATATTTTTGAACTGACCTTCATGTTGCTGCTCAGCAGTCTTCTTTTCTTGATATAATAACTTCTGGACAGTAGAATCTGATGGATGACCATGATCTGACAGGGCTACCACTTTGCTTCTGTCTGTGTCGGAGGTTGTCTGCGATGGATACAAGACACTTTGAAGGGTGGAGTCAGATGCATGCCCATGGACGTGAGGTCGTTGGGGTAGCCCTTCTAAACCGGTTTTGTCCACCTGAGTTTGATCCTCTCCACGCAATAAGGTTTGCAATGAAGTTTCTGAAGAAGTTTGGATGGCTCTAGGATCTTTGTCTGTAGTTTCAGCTGCTTTTGATAGATCAGCATGTTCCATAATTGTTCCTAAAGTTGAATCAGACACATGTCCATGAATATGTGTCCTTTGTTCACTGATTTGCTTTGAGTCACTATATGCCATCACCTGTTGTATTGAGGAATCTGAGGAATGGCCATGGACGTGAGATCGATGCGGAAGACCTGTTACTCCACTCAGATCTGCATCAGGGCCTTTCACATTGTGGTCTCCAATTTGCAATGAGGAGTCTGATGCATGTCCATGAACATTTACTCTCTTTTATGATGTCCACTGAAATTACTCTTCTTTCACTTTGAGTAAGTGTTAACCCTTGAAGCGAAGAGTCAGATGCATGACCGTGTGCGTGTGATCTGCGAGGAAGTGCTGCTGCCCCACCATAGTCAAAATTTGAGGGACCAGTATCACCTTCCTTTGTGTCGTGTGACAAGGTCGAGACGTGTCCATGGGCATGTGATAAGTGAGGAACTCCCTCTAATCGTCCATGATCTATGGATGGTTTATCACCTGTGGACCAATCTCTTTGAAGTGAAGATTCAGAGATATGACCATGCTCATGAGATCTTTGAGGAACCCCTATGACTGGAATGCTTTCAGTACCACCAGGATCACCTTCTGAGCCATCTCTGCCAACTTGAAGATTGGAGTCTGAGGCATGACCATGCTTGTGATGCCTTCTTGGTACTCCTACAAGTGTCTGTGTGACATCATCTGCAGATGCTGATTGCTGAATAGAAGAATCCGACACCTGACCATGCTTCTGAGGTCTGTGAGGTAGTCCAACAATTCTGTCTCCACCTCCATTTGTTCCATGACTTTCATCTCTACCCAAGATATCATCTAGGATGTTACTTTCTGATGGGATCCCATGAGGAGGAGTTTCCTCATCTACATTATCATCTTGATGAGGCAAGGAAGATCCAATCTCTAGCAGTACATCATCTACTGTCGTATCTCCAGGCAGTTCCGGGTCAATCTCATGGACATCATCAGCAGCCACCTGTTTCTCCTCTCTTGGCAAGAATTCATCAATTGTAATACCACTTTTGGTCCTTCCAAGAGTCACATTATCCCCTGATCTCTTTGTCACGAAGAACCTCATCATCATCTCCTCTTATGAGTGCCAAAACTGGCTCTAACTCCTCATTCACAACATCACCAACTTCAAGTCTGTCATCGTCATGGTATGCACCTGATTCTAAATCAGTGGGTAATTGTGGGTCTGTTGGAATGGACACTCCGATCATATCATCAGAACCAACATTGGCTTCACCTTCTCCTTTAGTTTCATCATTTTCTGATGGGTTTGGAGCTTCTGGCGGTACATCAAAGCCAGCTTCCTGGACATTGTCAGCAGTTACAACATCAGAAGTCATTTTGTTCTGATGATCATCAACAGCTTGAGCTGATGTCATCTCAGGCACTGCACTAAATGCACCAATCTGGGTTTGTTCTCTGTCATCAGATTCTCCTCTCTCCTGAACAGTTCCTGCACCATCAATATTGACCACTCGTTCTTCAATGTTTGGTAGAATCATCTGTGCTTCTAATTCCTGTCTCAGGGCTTCTTTATCCTGTTGTAGGAACTTTACTCGATCTGGGTCAAGCTGCCTCCTACGAATTCTCCACAACGCCCTTTGTTCCCTCTCTTCTGCCTGCTTTGACAACTCTTCATAAAACTGAATCACATCTTCCCTGAAATGTTACAGAAAATACAAATTCTTGTGTAAATATTTACAGAATTATTTTATACAAGAGCTTACTTCACACATATTGAAGGATATGTTTATGGCTAAACTCAACTCTATGGTATTCTAGTACTCCTGTGCACACTTATTCATATAACAGGTGCAGCATTTCTTTATAAATCTTCAGTGTAAATGGCTTAAGGATGTTTCAAAGACTTCACCACTTCTTTTATATATTCACACTGTGAACAATTTTTTCATTGTGGTAAAGAATTTGTTTAGGGCCCAAATGCACTGGAGGAGATGATGTCACTACTCCCGAGACTGATTAGATGTGGCGACTCGAGCAACTCGGGAGACTGGTAGTCAACTAGTCTCCAGGTCAGTGAGATACAGTCTTTCGTACACATTTCCACAGGAATAATAAAAGGGATTATCTATAATAAGATGGACAATATTGAGGAAAACTATCACTTAATGTCACTGGGATGCAGCTTGGGGGATTTGGGGGTGTGCTTGACTCCCCAAATGAAATTTGATCATGGTATACAGAGAGGCTTAAATTGATAAATTTCCAGTTCTGACAGCCAAAATGATTTCCCTTATTTGATTCTGACCCCAAAATAATTTTGGTCATTACGTCATTGCTTAATATTCAAAACACACTAGATATTTTATATGAATGCAATGTCATGGTCACTATTCTCACATTTTTTTAAACACAATTTATGTTAAATTTATCAGTTGAAAAAAAAGTAATTGTGTCACCATTGTCTTACATATGTGGCTGGCTGTACCTGAATTTCATGTGGTATGTTACAGAATTATAAACCTAAATTACCCATCCTTACCTGGCTTTTCTTTCCAGTTCACTTTCAGCTTCAAGTGCAGCCTGTTCTCTCCTTGTCACTTCTGCCATCCTCTCTCTGTCTTCTTCCTTCTCATCCTCCACAGCCTGGCCACGTCTCTGTAAATGGAATTTATTTACTTATTTTATTATCTATTTATGTAATTGTTTTTTGATTGATTTATGTATTTAGTTTTGATTACCGAGATAAATACTTTTAAACCACTTTGTGACAATTGCTTTAAATACTATTGTTGTTTCACAATGAATGAAAAAGTTTTCAATAAGTTCCATTTATCTTCACATTCATTTGTCAATAATCTCCAGATATATAATACAAAATTAAAATAAAACAATTTTTGAAAACTAACTAAGCCAAAAATCACATTTGTATTATTTTGTTGTATGACATCAACTCACTTCAAGTGATCAGTTTATTATTTTACATAAATATCCAGTTACAGAAGTATCTTGATACTTAATTCAATTTGTATTACAGTTTACTATCGATTTAATCAGACACATCATCCCTCAACAAAAAATGTTTTCTCTCACTGATGATCCAACAAGACAAATACTGGTAAATGTGTTTAACAAAATATACCTTGCTATATTTCACCATTTTTTTTTATCAACTAATAACAAAATGTCCAAAACATTGAAACCTGTCTATAGTGGCCACTGAAGGGAGACAAAAAAATGTGGTCTTTAATGACAGGTGGCTGCTATAGACAGGTTCTTTAATACATGATTTGTCTTCTGGGGAATTATTTTTGTGGCCACTATAGACAGGTTGGCTGCTATACAGAGGTGGCTGCTAAGACAGGTTTGAATGTAAATCAATTTCCAGGCAACTTATTACCCACCAATAAATCTTTCTGCATCTGTTCCTTGAGTGCAAGAAATTCCTTCCTCTTCTTAGCTTCAACCATTGCCCGCTTTACCTTCACCATTTCTGAATGATTAATAAGCACAGTCACAAAACCAGTTAGATGAGATATCCGGGACATTTAAAACGTTTTCCGTCTTCTGCATATGTTACAGTATTGCACACCTACAGTACAGTACACACTTTACATTTAACAGAGTCCTACAAAAAATTAATAAATCTACAATTTTCTTATCACTATTTTGATGTTTTGCCCCAACAACAGAACACAGATGCTGAAATCACAGGAGCAGAATTTTTGCTATGAGAAATGCATTTTATAACAATACTGCTTGCTGGAAAAAAAAATCTTGTAAAGTGTAATTTTTCCTCCCATTTTGTTCTTTCACTTTAGCTGCAAATTATGTATAATTACTGAGATTATCTTATGCTACATTCCATGTTTCACAAATATTGGGATATAATTTCCTCCAAGTTATATAATCAAATCATGTAAATCAAAATCAATGAAATGTCGTATCCAATGAGTAGTCCAATATAAATATGAGATAAAACCGGTTTGGGACTTATTTTTGAACAATTCAAATGTCTGCAACACACTTTAAATGATACGACAGTAGATACTCATAAGTCAATAAAAAGAACATCCTATGTCAATTTAACTTCTTAAGAAGGAGAGCACATCCCCCAGGATGCCTGATACCTGAGCTTGGAGGACCTTCTTGATTGTCTTTTTACCTACCAATGTGTTTCTGATTTTCTTCAGCTGCTGTACGTCGAGCCACTGCCAGAAGTTCAACCCTGGCGGCCTCTTCTCTCCTCTCCTGTTGATTTAACAAATCATCAAAATCTTATTTAGGTAAGAACCATCATATGAAAAGTAGTGTGTAAGTTTGCATTCCTCTAAGTTAATGACAGTACCTACACTGTTGACGAAAAATAATTACTAATTTGTATAAACTGTACTACCTATATTGAGAAGTGATAGTAGTATTTGCGAGTATTGCAGTGTACATAGCCCAAACAGGAAAATGAATGCTGTATTTTACCACACAAGCAGTACACATATTGCCCTCATTTCTATCATTTGATTCAAAGGAGTGTTCTGTTTTCATTTTGACTCGAAAGTGGATCTTCAAGAATTAAAACATTGATATATTCTTAACATTGTTGCAGTGAGCCAATGACAGATTCAGCCCTACTGAATATGTGAGCTGCTCCGACGGTAGGAGGCAAAAGTCGCAAAAATCATTTTGTATTTTTTGCTTGATTCAAAATCTCCATATTCTTAGCTTTAAAATGATATATAACATTTGAAATATACGCAAAAGGAAAGGGGCGAAATACGCGACCGAAAGTTCAATTTTAAGACAGCGCATCAAAGTAGTTAATGGAGAAATTGGCGTTTAAAGTTTCACCATGAATTCAAACTCAGTCGGGCGCGATGCGCCCTTGAATTTGTGATATAAGTCCTAAAAAGTCCTTAGCAACCATGGCCTCACCTGCATCAAAAAGGTTGAAAATTGGTATGGTGACAGATTGTACTCTTGTCCAATTGTATACAAAATTTCAAATTCATTTATCAATGTTTACAGTGGAAATTTGAATGATGTTTACGACAATGTGAAATGGAACTACCGCTAATCTGCAACCATTCAGCACAAATGTGTCGCTACAAACATAGCAATCTTTAATTTAATTAATTTTAATATAATTCATTATGGAAAAATAGTGTTTTTAATATTGATGATGTCCTAAAAATTCGAAAAAGAATAACAAACACAAACACCGTATGTAAATTTAACGCTACAATCCAGTTCTTGCCGTATGTCACTGCATAGCCATTTGCTGCGGCAATTATACCTATGGCAGTTTTTGTTATCTTTTCCAGTTTTATGAGAGAACATTACTTTCAGCTTTCACTTCAGTCATGTAAGAATTGC
Source organism: Eucidaris tribuloides (assembly GCA_001188425.1). Classification (NCBI taxonomy): domain Eukaryota; kingdom Metazoa; phylum Echinodermata; class Echinoidea; order Cidaroida; family Cidaridae; genus Eucidaris; species Eucidaris tribuloides. Next base: position 28,670 of record JZLH01S0071653.1, read on the forward strand.
AGAGGACGAATAGTTATGCGAAGTCGTTATTTGTTAAGGCTGGAAACCAATAATAATTTGTGTAAGTTCATCTGTTCTGTATTCATTTTTGCATAGTTCAAACACACCACCTTTCTTAGCAGAAATAAAAAGTACTTCCACAACAATACATGAAATCCTTGTGTGCTACTGTTTTTTTTTTAATTATCCATGTGTTTTGCTGGTAGAAGTACAAGACTATGTACATGTATATAGCTAGTGTAGTATGGGTATGCAAGTTTCTCATAAACCCTTTTATGCTTCTTACGTGTAAATCGTATCAATGACATTCTTTGGGCCCTCAAAAAAAGAAGTTTGAAACGCTTTCTATAGACAGCGGATTATCACGCGTAGCACTGCCTGGCCGAGATCCGGGCTATTGTTTTCTTTTTCGATAGTTGTTTGTGTATTATCCACTTTACCAGTTGCAAACAAACTAACTTGAAAGAGAGAACACACTCCGTTTCAGTTTCTGCAAGATACAATACTTTCTTTAATAATCTCAACTCTGAGATGTGAACCAATGTAAAAAGGGAGACACGAACATAATTCACACCTCTCTCTGCGGTAGCGTCCACTTTGTATAAATCTGTGTTGTAATCAGCACTGGATTGTTGAAAGAGAGATTATGCATTTTTGTTCTTAAAATTGCCCTATAAGCATTCCGAAAACAAAGAGAGAATTCGAAACAATTTCTATGTCAAAAGCATGGGACACTCGGGCGTTTGATTACAGGGGAAAATAAAAAGAGTGTGTTTAATGAATAGAAATTCTACACGAGCGTTGGGACGGAGTAGCTGTCCCCTCCCGAGCTTATTCGAACTTAGTTTCATTCATGTTGTTGATTTAAATTAGTAAAGCATCACATGTTCACACGTACAGTCACACACCAAGCATACTGTCTGTGAAAAAGCTAGGATACTGGAAATACGCCGCGTGCCGATGTCACGTGACACTGTCCCTAGCAACCCGGTTTTGGACGATCGTTCGCTCGAACGGCAACTCGACCCGTCGAAAAGGGTTTGGAAAATTGCTGTTTTGGGGTATTTAGAATTCGATTCCAAAGCTGAAACTCACGCATTAGATAGAATAGATATTAAACTTTTCAAAACTGAAATTAAAAAATTTCCACCAAAATAGTGGTTTGGGTTGGTTTTTGGCATTTTCTGTGATTTCATCCGTTGCGACTTTTGCCCCCTACCGTCAGAGCGGCTCACATATGATATAATCAATAGATTAAAGAAAATTTAAATGAAAGATAACATTCAAGTTTATAATGATTCTACACACTGTAGCCTGCTCTGAGAAATCATGTCCCTCCCATGAAAACTCTATTTATTTTTAAGATGTAAAGCTCTATCCCTCCCATTTAAAAACAGTTGGACAAGCTAAATGTTTTGAACGCTGATTGAAAGGTGGAAAGTATGGCCTTTCTGTGGGCTCACTCTCCATTCCCATTACAAAGAATGTTTTTTCTTCTTTGAAACTGTGTTTTCAAAATGGCCACCACAAGTGTGCATCAATATATATTTCTGAATCATTAGGCCTATATGAAGTAAAATCTTCATACCTTCTCCTTCCTAGACACTGTTAGTTGTCCTGCAAGTATCTCCACATGTTTGATGTATGTCTTTGTCCTGCTAGTTACCAACTCCAGCTCAGCTGGTGAGAATGTCAATCCGATGCATGGAGTCTCGATAGTCACATTGCAGACAAAGTGCTGCAGGAATAACCACAAACAAATTAGCATTAAACCTATTACACAGAATTTAATGTTGCTACAAAACACATTTCTTGTTCAAGATCAACCTTGACAAAACAATGACAAAATATTTCTTGCATTCATCATAAGTTAATTTTTATTGTTGATATAATAAATTATAATTTTATAGATAATTACATATCTCAGGTTTTAATATTACATTAGGTAACTGGAAGTTGTCTCTACTGTAACTGATCATTAACCCGTTGGAGACGATTTGATTTCACTATAACACACATTTTCCATAGACCCCAACATGAGTAAACTCGTAATACGGGTTAAATATCCATGGTATTGTAACCCTCAATAAATTAAGACCATGATAAAAAACATTTATTGCAAAGCAAGCCATCCATATGTGTCAATAAATGTATAAAATATTGGCTCTGCCTCCAGCAATAGAGAATGAGTGTGGAAAGTCACCAACATTATGAGGAAGAGGATATGTTACCATTCCTCATTATCTACCTGCAGACATACTGCAGGCCTTGGGAGTACCATCAAGGATCTGTCATATAATTTTTTGCAGGTAATATTTCTGGATATTGCATTACAGCAGCATTACATTTGCAAGCAAGATGAAAGTTTTATTTACATCAAACAGTAAATCCTTCGTGACATTATCTTGATTATACTGTTCTTTATTTTTGGTAAGTGGCAATTATAGAATAAACTATCTTCTGCATCTCTGGATTGCATTAAAAAAATTAGAAGACACTCACACAACATGAAATACATGTCCTCATGTTTCATTTTTCTCCTTGACATGAAACACGCAGATAAGGAATTAAAAACAATCTGGATTCTCTTTCAGTTGTGGATATAAGTGTGGCTTACAATGTCTCGATATTTTGCTTCCTTCAGTGAAAGTTAAAAATATTGTTACTTTACCTCTGGTGCACAAAGCTTCAGCAGGTTGATGGATTTACCACAGACATATATGTCACTGGACAGCTCCTGTAGGAACAGGGGTACAGCATTGTTGTCCTCTCCAGTCATCAATACATATCCGTGGGTCCAGTAGTGCTTATCTGGAAAATGGTGAGGAGGAACATAATTGCAAAATGCAGAGACATCCGTGATCATTGCATTTATAAACCTCTACCACAGGAACTGATTCTATCACATCCAAACAAATAATTGAAGTACAATTTCATGCTCAGTTTGAGGACAAACTTTATTATTATTTTGAAAATTAATTTCTTTTTGTGCTCATAGTATCAGTGCTGTATCAAAAAGGTTAAAAAAACCAGCCACCTGACTGTGAAGATTCAAAACCATTTAGAATTTTTAAATTTCAGCTAATAGTTTTATGTCATTTTCCTGCAGAAACATGATCCCTTTATTTTGGGAAGGTGTCATGGCTTAGTGGGTTAGAGCTTGGCTTCTCAATCTAGAGATGGCCCACATCACGGCGGTTGTGTCCTTGAGTAAGGCACTATATCTCCATCATCCCGTCCCTCCAATAGGATGTGAAGCCAGAGATCCTGTGTCGAGAAAAAAACACCTTAGCATGTTAAACACACACTTCATCAAAAATGATAAGGGTAGAAACTTGGTGTGATGGCCATTTCAAAAGTATAAATGTTCTCAGCTGTATAGCTGCTGCCTTGCTGAATGATACATGGTCCATTATCGTGTGCCATGTGCAATTCAGCCTTTGGGCTGCCAAGCATGAGCTATGTATACCATTAATAAATATATAAATGAATGAATAAATATATAAGTATTTGCAAGGAGAAGTTGGTACAATTACAAAGATTGAGTGATTTCATTGTTACCCAAATGTATAACCAGTAAGCAAAGGTTGTGAAGCAAAAATAATATTTCATTATGAAAACTATTACACTAGCATGTTGGCATTACTGTATTTTTCAGGGAATAACTATTTTTTTTTCAAGAAAAAAAGTTTTCAGATATCATGTAAAGGTTAACTGAAAACTACTCAAATATGCATCATAGCTTAACTGATTTTGAAAATAAGCAAATTAATAGATAGCACATCATAGTATGTCTAACAGTTATATAAGTGTATTCACAAGGGATAATTGTTGCCACTTACCTCTGTAGAACAAATATGTATGGTTGGCTTGGATCATGAATTCTCCATAACAATCACGACAAATGCCGTGGAACACCCAGTCTTGGATAAACCTATGGGGTAGTGACATACACAAATTGAAAAACAAATGGAAAAATTGTTATAACACCTCACCACATATTTATGTAAGAAGTTTTTTCAATGTGTGCTGTGAAATGTTAATACTTGGACAAAATGGTGAAGAAATATAGAACGATATATGTGATCTGTCACCACAAAAGGGACCATGAGTAAGAAAATAAGAAATTTAGTATTTTTTAAGCCTTAAAGTAGAGACTCTAAGGTTTAAAATCATGTACAATTTGTCTAGGATGGACAAAGCAAACCCATTTAAAACCCTGCTCACAAGTTTGGACTATCACCTAAGCCATTATCAGGAAAGCAGAGAAAACTGGCTGCAAAGATTGTGCCCATTCATGCACAATGGGAGGCCTTGGCAACTGTACCTTAGAAAGCTTGGTAAAACTGATCACTTTCCAATTTGCCCATTGTGGACAACTTGTTTTCAACATGATAGGCATTCTACACATATCCCCACCAGAGATACTTTGGGATTAGTCTTTGGCAGGTTAAGAGCAATTATTGCATTTCTCTGATTTGATTAGTGTGTACAGTTTTTAAACATCCTGCATATTCCAGGCTTTTTCTCATTCATCTGAACACGTTTACAATCACTGAGTTACCTTCTAATTGATAATTTCTCTTATGAAAGTGAAAGCAACAGGATGAGGAATAAAGAATACAGGTTGGACTTACATGAGATACGGTGCACAGCTGCTTCTGAGTAGAGATAACATGAGACGGTAGTTGTCAGTGCTGGTACTGTCAAGGGCTTCCTGGTAGAGGTAGGATAGGAGATGAATGCCGATGGGGAGGGGTCCCTGGTGCTCCCGGCTTGGTTCCTCTCCTACTATCACACCCACAAAGCTTGGCAAGATAGCTATAGATGATAGATATGAAATGATTTACAATTTTCAACAAATTTGCTACAATATCTGGCATAATTGTTGCTGCACTCTGTGTATAATCCATGGAGAAAGCTACCTGCAAAATGTAATAGATCCATGCTCGATCTGTTTTCTTTTCCTCTGCAAACTTTTCATTTCAATTTGCTATCTAGTTAACTCCACAAATTATTTCACATGTGTTTAAGCAGAGCATTAGGTTGGCACTATATGTACTACAAACCTCGATAGGTGTACTTTCCAGTTACTATGTAACGTTGAGCTTGATCTAACTTCAAGGGATACTATGTCTCTATCACAGGAAGGCTTATATCACTATTTTTAATTGATAATAAGTTAAATGTACACAGTAGTCAATATTGAAGTATGCCATATTCAACCAAGCAGGATACTTCTATCATCAGGACAAACCACTTAATTATTTAATTGTGCAAGATCACCTATAGCCACTGATAAATCAAAGTACACTGTATGTGACACTACACATTCACAAAATTACTTTGTAAGTCAAGACAATGCATAAACACTTTTTAAAAACTGTAAACCTATCAAAAGCTTAACAACTGCGCAATTACTATCCACTCCAGTACCTGAGTTGGGCCATCAGCCTGCTAAACATGGTCCTGATCAGTAGTACAGTGGTGCTGCCACACCCCTCCACCTGGGCCTGGGCTAGCAGTACCTGGGCATTGTAGTACTGGAGGTAGCGACGTATAGCCCCCAGGAAGGCCTGGAGGACTAGACCCCCGGTATAGGTGGAGTCGGCGATAGGTTGCTGGGAGGTCTGCCATAGCCGCATGTAGTTGGTACCGGCCTGGGCAAACTCAGCCAGGAGCTGGTGGAGGCTTTCGGGTGTGGTCCCTGTCAGGCAGATCTGGGGGTTGACAGTGAACGTCATCGTATCCTGAGCAAAGAGAAAAATTGTGTAGTTTTCTTTCATTTAAATAACAGCAGAGAGGGATTTATAACTCTTATGTCTCCTACGTGCATGCAATGACTTGCAGCATACTTTGAAATAGATAAAATATTGTTTGCACCTGGCTATATAGTACATTGCATCCAGTTAGGTAATCAAATAATCATAAACTTCTTAATCCCTGAAAGTTCTTCTGTTTCATAAAACACATTCTCATCTCTGCAGTAGCCACAAATACAAGTAACTGAATCAAGAACAGTAAACAACAAGACTTATTTGTTTACACTGATAAGTTTCAGTATAAATGAACATTTTCAATTTTTTCCCCTCAGTTCAACTCAAAGTGGCGTCAGACCCTTACGATAAGCTTTGTTCAAATTTTGTACATCTATACACTATACATTTGACACTATTTGCATTACATGAATTCCTTCTACGATTTGGGTATAAAACGGGGAAAACAAATTAAAGTTGAAATGGTCCTTACCAATTTGCAGATGAACAAATCTGATGGTAAGCCAATCAAAACATTCCAGACATGCTGTACAAGTCGTCGTTGATCTGGTAGGATAAGAAGCTTGGTCCTGCTGGAGGGTTGGACAATGGCGGCTTCTTTGCATCGGACTTCATAGATCTGATCCAGTATAGCAGCTCCAGCCTCTGTCACGTAGGGTCTCTCTGTGGGTCTTGGTTGGCTAATGTGGAACAAGATTTGAAAAAGTGTTTTGTTTGTGATGTATCAGAGTTAAAAATTAGATTAAAATTTGTGCCCATTCTCAGCCAGTTCGCATATAACATAACCTGCCCCATCCCAGGGCAACCCCTCCCCCCCCACCCTCCCAAAAAGTTTTGGTAGCTTCTTTTAGTTAAAAAATTATAAAACTCTGTTGAAGTAATGTTCCAAACTGCCTGCTATGCAAGGTTATGGGGGTACTTTTTATTTTCCAGGGCTCTCACAGACATTTTGGGGGTAAAATTGTATGTACTGTTTTCACAGCCCCACCCCTGAGGGAATCTTTCCTGCCCCCACCCTTACATTCACGGTTTGTTTTGGGTGGTGAGCCATTTCCTCCTAAAATTCTGTGTTAGTCAAACCCCGTTCGAAGGCCAACAGCTTTGTTGTCATGTTCATGTATTAATTGGACTAATTCACATTCTATGAAAAGTTAGTGTATTGACTTCCAAAAGGAATAGGAATGTCCATCACATTATGTAAATCAACATTTTGTTGTAATCCAACAGTATAATAATACTCACATTTGTATAACCAACATACTAAACCCTAAGAAGATAATCCTGGTATATCACAACTGGGCCCTAAAGGGAACATATGTTATACAAAAATCAAATTATTTCTAATGGGTTAGAACTTCATAAACATACTTACTAAAGATAAGTAAAAAATAAAAAAATTCTCTCTTTGACAACCACCAAAATTGTCATTGTACTTCATGTGAATCTACTCACTTGCCAATGTTTTCCCACGA
>JZLH01S0071672.1:30674-42365 GCA_001188425.1 Eucidaris tribuloides
ATTGGGCTTAGTCATTTGGGCTTATTGGTTGGGCTTAACCATTGGGCTTAGTCATTGGGCTTATTGGTTGGGCTTAACCTTTGGGCTTAGTAATTTGGGCTTATTGGTTGGGCTTAACCATTGGGCTTATTGGTTGGGCTTAACCATTGGGCTTAGTCATTGGGCTTATTGGTTGGGCTTAACCTTTGGGCTTAATTAGTCCAATGGTTTATTGGATTCAAGGTATGGTACTGCAATAGTTAATCGGTTTGCTATAGTGGTAGTCGTAGGGCTCATTGGTTGAAAGGACAGTAATCCAATGATTTATTAGTTTGAAAATATGGTACAATAGTTAATTGGCAGTCTGGACAATACTTTATTGGTTGAAGGAATGGCAGGCCAATGGTTTATAAATTCGAAGGGATGATAGCCAATTTGTTTATTAGTTTAAAGTAGGTTACAACAAAATGTTCACTTGTGACAGGGCTGTCAATCTAGTGGTTAACTGGACAGAATAACTCTACTCGTTTACAGCTTTGAAGAAAAGTAGTCCAGTGATTTGTTTGAAAGCTGATAATCCATTGGTTTATCTGCTTGAAGGGCTAGTAATCTAGTTGATCATCAGTTTTCTGTATGGTAGTCCAATGGTTTATTCGTTTGAAGGGATAGTAATTCACTGGTTTATTAGTTTAAAAGGGATAGTACTCTGGTCGATCACCAGTTTGTGTATGGTAGTCCAATGGTTCACTTGTTTGAAGGGATAGTAATTCACTAGTTTATTGGTTTGAAGATAAAGAAGCCTAGTTTATCATTGGTTTATGGATGGTAGTCAGTAGTTCATTGCTTTGCAGGGTTAGTAGACTGATGGACAGATTTATTCAGGCATTGGTCCTTTGACTACTAAACCTACAAGCCAAAGACCCTTCTATCAATGAACTTGAACTATCAAATTTTGAATTGGCTACCCCGCACAATTTGGGAAGTCGAATCTGGATGAAATGTTAGTGGTAAATATTCTTTGTAGTGCTGCATGTGGGAAACGTTTGGAAAATTCCTTTTTACTTTACCATTAAACAAATAATTTCAGAGTCGATGGATATGTCGACGATGCCATTGTTGGGCAATTTTGGATAGTTCAGACAATGAAATACAGTAAGTGATTTTTTCATTTGGTTTCAGAAAAAAAGGAACAACTGAAAATAGAGACCCATATCCAACGATTATTCCTAGAGTGTAATTTACATGCTACTTGGAATGATCTTCCTTCACACATGATATAAGTTTAGGCTTATCAACTATCAAATCAAGAATTTTTTCTGAGAAACTCTCACCATGTAAACACACAACTAATTCTGAATTCAAATAAAATGGTTGCAAAAGGCACTCTTCCTACAACAGTAACAAAGATTTGGATAAATGCATAAAATCCAACTTTCTATTAAGACAATGAAACAAAATCTGCATAAAAATATGACTGCATATTCTCATTCATACAATAAAATTTCCACTTTCTTTTTCCTGGACCACGTATGTAACATTTAACGGTATCATCCTTTCATTAAATCAATTTAGTGCATTTCGTGGTAACAATTTATATTAGTGACTAGCGTTAGACAAAAATAAAAGCCAATTCACCACATATAAAGATTGTCACCACATTGTACAATGGTTTTAATACTGCACGGATTTACAAATACCTATGACACGTCTGGGTTTTTTTTTTAACTTGTGTCAACATCATACAAAAATATAGGAATGTGTGCTCTAGATTGCTACTAACTTATATTCCAAAAAACATAATTTAAAAGATTTTGTTTGCATCAATTGTACTTATTCCTTTGAAAACAGGCGATTTTTTCCTTGTTTGTCTATTATGTGCAGTCATTCAAAAGAAACAGTGTCTCAAAGAGATAATGAAATTAGCTTTGAAAATGTCTGAAGTGTTTTATGTACTGTTTTCCACTTCTTCTTCCTCCTCAAGTCACATTATCCATCTTTGTATCCACCTTTGTTTGGTCCTAATGAGAGTATTCTTTTTCTTGTGGTCAGCAGCATGTCGGGGGACTTCAGGTGCAGTTAGACCCTGCATGCTAGCCTTTAAAACATGCTTGAAACCTTTTGTTTACATTCTTGAAATAATTGCTACATGAACTCTGTAACATCTGTTTGAAAGGTAGACTGGTTTTGCTAAACAAGAGTAAACTATCTTGCAAGGTGTTTCTCGTGTATAAATAAGGTTATTTATTATCTAATATTATTAGTATGATGATGATTATTATTGTTATTATTGTTATTATAAGCATACAACTCACCATAGGGGGAATCCAAACAGTATGGTTTATTCTGTCACAATAGGGCAGGAGAGTGTTAAGGTGAAAAAAGTGTGCGTTAAGGGGAATCGAAACAATAGGCCGAGAACAAAAGAATTCGCCCTAATTTTGCAATTAGAGTATTATTATTATTATTATTATTATTATTATTATTATCATTGTTATTACTATTACAGTATTATTATTATCATTATTTCATCATTATAATCATCCTATTGTTGTTAAATGCAACGATTAATATCATACCCAAGGTGACTGTCAGGGAATCCTTGATAGTTTGTTCTCCTTGTTGGGGTAGATTTCGGTTCTTGTCAAGTTGTTCCAGTGAGAAATGGCAGAAGTGACTTTGAAGTGAAGGGTATCTATTGCTATACTGTCATTTTTTCTTTTATTCCACGAAGCAGACTTTTCCATTTTTCATTCTGGTAAGATAATGGATTGGAATAGATTCATAGTTTATCCTATTCAGTGTTTTGTTTCTACCCTCCTAATAAGAGTAACAATCACAGTACAAATTACCACTTAGGCTGTGAATTCCATCAACGCTAGAGCCCATTGCAACTCAGTAAAATTCTGAACACGTAACTCTTAACATGCCAGGGGATTCAAATCTCTATGGACTTTATGTGTATTATTTGGTCCAGATCTGTGACTTCGGCACGTCAGAGTAAAGTGTAAACTGTTTTCGGATAAAATCAGTGGAGTTTGGTGTATCGCAGAGTTAACGTCCTATGGATACGATTCTTTGCGTTATCCACACGACCTTCCTCTCCCTTTAGCATTATGAAATATAATCTAAAAATGCAGGTTATTGTTTGATTTATTCACACCAAAAACAATATGTCACACATTAAACAATTTGGCCAGTACAATATTAACCTCTCTCATAAAAATATGAACATTTAAATGTATAAATACTTATTTCCTTTAATACCATTACAAATGTATAATCTGCTCTCTAAGTCCACCGGATATCCAAGTGATATAAATTTGTGTAATAGCCTCCTATGTACAGAATAATATAGAGATATGACCATCCACGAGAAAAATGAAGACCACAATAATACATCCCATTGCATATGTACAGAACTTTTCCATTATGATACCACCGAACCACATGTACAGAACAAAAAAAATGTATTATGATACAAATAGTCAGATAAATAGAATATTATATATATATAAAACCCACCGTGTTCTTCTTCTTCTTATAAAAACTACAATATGCACAGTGTCTTTGATATTACTAGTATACAACAAATAAAATATACTATGTCTTAGTACTGGATAAGAAAGTGAATTCATAATAGATAAAAGAAATAATGAAAATTACAGACCTACAAAATCTCTTTCACACAACCGTGGGAATGTGGATCTAATGGGACTGATTTGGAATGACACATTTTTGTTTTTGTTACAACAATGGATTTCAAGACATTCCAGAATTAGAATATTAAAGCTTTGTCTAATACATCACATTGAGAGCGTGGGAATAGAAAACAAATGAAAATGACCAAAAAATGGTACAAACAAAATTTGAAGAGTTAACTAGCTTCATCATTAATGTAACATTAGTGTTTTCATTCCTTTTTTTAAGTCACCCAAAAGTTTTTGTTTTGGAAAAGTTTAGAGAAGGCAGTGAAATGGGCAACTGTATACACAATATCGGTGGTTTGTTTTCGCAGTACAATGCTTTTATTATCATGATGGATGAAAGCTACAATTTAAATATGGATTACCAATACATGATTCCCAATTTTTAGTTTCTGTGGTGTGTAAAAGTACTTTTGACTTGTTGACCACATCAAGTAAAATATTTGTGTTTATCATCTCCCAAACCCATTCAAAGATTAGTACAATTTCATCACATAAGTGTTCCCTTGAATTTTCATACTTTTACACCACATAAATTGCTCCTCACCCATTTGTTTTTCAGCATGGTGTATTTTCTTAAACATGATTATTTACATCTGAAAAAAAAACACATATGATACATAATACAATAATCATTTCAAAGGCACATATATCCACATCTCTAACCCTTCACAATTTTAAAAGTGATAAAATTCAGTATGTCTTGCTTAGTATAACCAACAATTCACACTCAGCACCAATACTATATGCATAAAACTGAACTGAATATTCTACGAGTGTTAACACGAGTATTTCAGGTAACCATATCACCTGCAGTAAGCCTATAGTGTCATAATAAAACCAATTTTATTGTTACAATAGATATTTACACAATATTTCTATATTTCTACGTCTATTGCGGCATTACTCAAAATTAGTGTGACTGTATAAAGAAACAAAAACATAGACATATCTTACAAGTGCTCTTTTCCTGAAACGGAGTTCTATTGGGTTCAATGCTCTGTAAAGATCTACTGTAGAAAAGTAACAGAAAGCATTAGGACTATTATCTATTTACTGTTTACAAACTGTTGAATTGTCATGGTGTAGCTAACATATCAATTATTACAAGTAACAAAATTGGGCGATTCCGTAACAGACACTTTGGCCAGTTTCACGACATTTTTTGACAGTTTTCCAAATAAATGGGGAATGACGGATTTGTTTCATGGTAATGTCACAGTATTAGTGAGTACTAGTGAATACACCTGGAGTATTTTATCATTTTTCAATGAAACAGTAAGGGTATAGTCCTATGTCCCATATCCCGTACGACACAGAACATTTATACGCCTATTTCCGTTAACCCCTTGGCTACTGGAACCGCATGTACATATTAACCCGTTGCCTCCGAGATGCTGAAAATCCCATAGAGTTAACACAGGGCACATCCAGTTCCCGTAGCCAACAGGTTAACTGTAAAAAGGATTATAGAATATAAGAGGGAAAGGGTTAAAAGGGAAAATTCACTTTAAGTGACCACTTGTGCAATTTCCTTGCAGTTCCCAGAGTACTACAGACTGACCATCAAGTTTAGTACACCATGGTCAGGATACTAGACTTGTACTGTGGGTCCCAGTCATGGGTATGGGTACAGGTACGGAGCCATGGGTACGGGTACGGAGCCATGGGTACGGGTATGGAGCCATGGGTACGGGTATGGGTACGGGTATGGGTACTACAAGTCTCCAGGATACACTAACAAGTTGTCGAAATTCCACATTTTTAATCCGGAATCGCCCAATTTTCCAGAAGGCCTCTGAAGAGTTGTATGAAACAAGTTACAACGTTGGTTACAATGCTACAATTTTGTTGTCTCCACCACGGCCGTCATGTCTTTTGCCGGACTGCCCCCCGGCGACGAGACCCTTGAACCTTCTCCCGTTTCCGAGTCCTTGGGGGCATCGCCCCCATCCACATTGTCATCATTGTCCATTACCACATTCCCGTGTCCACTGCTGACATCGCCGTTGGACTGGACCTCAGCCTGACTGCTGTTCTCTTTGGACGTGTCGTCATGACCGTTTAGGCTCGCATGAACCTGGACCTCCCCGGTTATCAGTCCAGACCCGCCGATCCCGTTACTTCCGCTGGGCGTCGTGTCGTGCACTCTCGTCATGTCGCCGTTGACCTCGTTCGGAGTCTCGTTCTCCTTGTCGCCCTCTTGAATCGACTCCATCGTGGCGTCCAAGATGGCCCCCACAGACCCGTTTGAAGCATTCGAACTCAGTCGCTGATATTTACGATCTTTGATGAGTTGTTGGCATTTCATCTTGTATTCTTTCTCGATTTGGAACATCATCTGTTGAGAGCAATGATTAACAGGTGAATCATTAAATGACGAAAGGCATAATATACAAGTCCTGCTACAAATATACATAAAAATGGTATCATTTGAGAGCTGAATGTGTTCTCTACACTTCAATTAAATCATAATTATCATATTAGACAAATTTGGAAAGGTTATAAAGGCAAGAACACGGGGAAGCAAATTCACATATTTTGTTGACTTGTTTCACATTAAAAAAGTTAATAGCATTGAAATATGAATTTCAATATCAAAAGTGGTACACTTTCTTCTACAACTTTGTGTACAATTTTTTGTTTCAACAGTGAATATGTAATAGTTACGTCTGTTTTAAATTGTCAATATGATCTATCAATGCCCTGAAAATTGTTCGCTCCGAAACTCTTCTGTTTTTGAGAAATTACTTAAAATGTAAAATGTCAGGGGAGGGAGCAACATTTCTCATACCGCTACATGCTCTCCTATAACTTAAATATCAAGATTTGTCACTATAAACAATTTCCAGTTGGTTGGATGTTGCTTTCTGATATCTGAGGTGACAATAGAATAATTTTTGAAAAATTGACGAAAAATTTGTCTGATCGACCAAACTATTCTTGGGCTTTAAGAGTCAACTATAATATGCAAATCAAGAAGGTGATCTCATTTGGCGATCAGGAGGTGGGGGGGGTTGGGTGTGGAAGGGGGTGGAGGGGGGTTGAGGAGGGTTGGAGGGTAGAGGGGGGTCAGGATGTCACTGTACGAACTAGTTAAAAAAAACACTTAAAGTATTAAAGTAATAGTTAACCCATCAAGCAGGATGCTATATTTATCAGCACTTCTATAGTGTTTTTAAGCAGGGTTGGCAATTTCCCGGGAAATTCCAGTATTTCCCACCTGGGTGGGAAATACTAGGAAATACCGGGAAATACTGGGAAGTACTCAGGATGTATAGAATGGTACAGGGACATGCAAGAAAATACTTGGAAAATACCTGAGTGGGCAATATATGAAAATATATAAGAAGTATACTTCATAAAAGTTTCCTGTATTTCAAACTATTTCCCATTCTCCAGAAAAAATATTGAGGCGGTATGTACTGGTATTTACCGGCAGTATTTCCCACTTCGGCCAACCCTGTTTTCAAGGCAAGGAACCGAGCATCCTCATACCTTTTTTTTTCTAAAAAAACTTGTGACCCCTACTGTCTTTTCTCTTCCACTCTCCCACACTTTACTTTCATTGTCCCAAATTTAAATGACTTACTGCGTCTTCTTCAGAGGCCAAAGCCTGTTGGAGATCCTTCATGGTTTCTTTCAGCTCGTCTTTCTTCTTCTCTTGCAACTTGATTAACTGAGATAAATAAACAGTATAAAATCAATCAAATCAAAACAAAATTACAATAAAAGCATAAAAATCTGAATAAATGTGTTGTTAAAGGCAAATGTGATTGAACAATAATCATTTTCTTCCATCATAATTAGCAGGGATTCTAAATAGTTTGTTGTTTAGTTTGTTATTTATGTATTATGCAAATCATTACAATGTAATATCGATCACATAATGCCTGAATGCTTACTAAATATCGATTTCACAAGAACATTGTAGATGCAGCTTAATTCACTATTCAGTAGTTTGATAATGGCAGAAGGTTTGAAATCAATCGAGCACAATTCCAACGACAATAAGTCAGTAATCTTGTTTGATGCGATAAAAAATATTAATGAAACACAGATTTAAAGACTGATTAAATGTAAATGACTTACATGTGATCTCTCCGTCACTGCTTGATCAATGTGCTTCTTACGAGCTTCCCTTTTTAACCTGAAAAGAGACATGAAAATCATGATAAACAAGTCTGAAAGCCGCAAACATGACAATTTCCCTACATTTCTAACTTCAATTTCTGTAATCACTAAGTTATTGGGAACGCGGGATGGGAGGAGGAGAGGGCAAAAAAATGTAATTTCTGTTGACATGATACTTATTTTTTTGTTAAAGTGATAAGGGGCCCAAGATTTCATTTATTGTTTCAGATTCACAAAAATAATACACAATGATAACCAGAAATATCACTGAAGTTTATCAATACCTCAGCCCCATCACGACGGCATTATTTGAGGAAATTTCAAATTTATCGCCATGGTACGAAATTACCATGGCAATGCAGTTTCCCACACATTAAACAATAAGTCTTGCACATCTAAACCCTAAGACCAATGAGTGTGCCAAATTTCATGAGCATTGCTTGATAAATGAGGAAGTATGGTTCGATCAATGACTTATACATTATCATTTTTTTTTAAAGCACTTAATAATCATCTTCTAAAGACCACATTTTGTCAGGCCTTCACTT
Source organism: Eucidaris tribuloides (assembly GCA_001188425.1). Lineage (NCBI taxonomy): Eukaryota > Metazoa > Echinodermata > Echinoidea > Cidaroida > Cidaridae > Eucidaris > Eucidaris tribuloides. Next base: position 39,040 of record JZLH01S0071672.1, read on the forward strand.
TTACTTCTACATCAAAAAGATTTTCAAAACTGGAAAGGGGTTTAAAGAATGTCCCATAGTAGGGATTGCATGACATATGCTCCGGCAACAATTGCTCCGGTGCCAAATCATAATGTTGAACCTGACTCCAACCCTGTCTGTAACCTTAGCCTTAACCCTAAAGCTAATTCTCACCTGAACACAAACCCAAACTCCAAATATAATCCTAACTCCAACTCTTTTTTCTTTCATTGCCAGGGCAGATTGTCAATGGAGCATATGGAGAGCAGAAGTGCTGATGTCAATCTGGTTCGGAAATTTGTGGGGACAACAACCAAACAATATCTCCATGCAACTGAATTGATGGAAACAACCAGCTGGGATGCGCTGCACCTGGTTCTACCATTATCCACACACATATTTCTGAACCAAAGTGACATCACACTTCGGTACTCTTATGTTGTATTTCTGAAATAGATGATGGTATAAACTACAATAAATTACTTCTGTATGAGTTTCTCACCTGTTGATCTCCTGCTTTTCTCTCTTCATCTTACTGATGTTCTTCATCTCCTCGATATTCTTGCTTCCCAGCATCTTCCTCAAGTCTTGTTCGATTCTGAAGACAGGATGAGGACAGTACACAAGACAATGTCAAATTAAAATTTGTGTGGTTCAAGAAAACATCTATCAACACTAAAAATGAATATGAACAGTGGGAAGTCAGGAAAACAAAGTCTCATCACGATACATGTATTTCATTCCAGTACCATTGCACATACATGTAGTCTACTCAGAAGAGAGGGCTATTTGAGGCATTGTACTGGGATTCCTATCATAATACACAGACAAAGCACTACAAAAAGTTCCAGAAATCATATTTGTTTCACCTCAAACTAACTATTGTCACGGGTTAATATGTCCGCAACACACAAAGTAATCACCATGGTGTTCCATGACTTTGTTCCTTCCAATCTCATGCATCTTTTGCGATCGGAATTCCCCCCCTCCCCACCCACCCTCTGATTAAGACATCCCCCAAACTTACTTTTTGTGCTGTGCATCTAATTTCTTGAGTTGTTTCTCGTGGACTGCAGCCATAAGGTCCATTTGGAGTTCAAACAACATCTCAGCATGTTCTTTCTTCAAGTCCTGTTCCTCTGCATAGTGTCGTTTGTACAGTTCTATTAGCGCGTCTTCTTGGGCCATCTGCTTTTTCAGCATCTACGTAAAGAGAAAGTCAAATTTGTCAACTTCACAAATTACATCAAGTGTAAACAACTTGTTAATCAATACAGTGGAGACGGTTTAATTTTGATATAGCATGCATACTCCATAGATCCTGACACGAGATATCTCGTTCTTAGTCTCCACTAAAGTCAGGCATCTCTTTTGCATGCCTAAAAATTCACATTGTGTAAATACACTGGTATATAGAAGAAAATACCATCCAAGAACCTTTAGCTTATTAACCGTTTATTCAGCGCCATCTAATGAATGCCACAAATCACATGTATTTTTTTAAATGAATTATTAGTTTTATTGACTTTGAATTACGTATGTATAATTAATTTTACGTATGTCTCTGTATAATCATCTTTATATTTGCCTTAAAACTTTACTTTAGATATCCCTTGCTTTTTATGTTAATGAGGTACATTTTAGTTTCTTTTAACTACATAACTTGATACATCGTACATATACCACAAATAAATTCTCACCTCCTTCTCTTGTTCCTGCTCAAATGTTTCCATAGATTTAGTAATCTGTAATTTCACATCCTCAACGCTCCTGTAAACAATAAGAAGAAAAAAAGAATAGGATAAATACATGCTACAGCTAAATGACATCTGAAGAAAACTTTGCAAAGATGCATTCATTTGTACAATTAACAGTTTTATCAGTCCATTTTTTTTCCTTCTGTTTTTAACCCTTTTGTTAGCAATATTGGATACAAATACAGTCCGGCCTCGGTTATACAGCCATCACTTAACCAGATTTCTCTATTATCCAGATAATTGGACTTACCACGCATTGCCTGTAATTGATACACCTTTATCAGAAGTGTACACAGAAACCTGCTGGATATCAGTGGAACAATAACTCAATGTCACTTGTGTGGTCTGTTGCAATTTGTGCATGGTGTGTGGGTTGTATATACCATAACTTACGTTATACTTATGTCATGTATTACCTCCCCCCTATAGTGTGTTTGTACCTTATCTCTCTATCACCTATCCGGATGGCTGCTAGTCCCAACGTGGCCGGTTGATTGAGGTCGAAATGTACCCAAGAATCAGTCCTAGCTTCCGAGCTCAGATATATTTCATATGCCCCCATTAGGAACAAAACATTAATGAATGACAGGTTAACACAGAGAATTGCCATGCAAGCTGCAGAGCAGGCTTGCGGTTTATCTCTATATCATCTCTGTGTACGAGCAAACCATTGACTTCATAGCATCTGTATCAAAGTCCATATTGTTCGATACAGTGGATAAGACGGTTACAGTCCGACAGACAGAGGGTCCGATAGATTGATCATTCAAAAAGGATTATAATAAGGGTCTTATGGACCGAGGGTCCGATAGACTGATTATGGAATGGGTCCGATAGACCATTTAACAAAAAGGGTCCATACACAATCGGTCTACTGGACCCTAGGTCTATAGGACCCTAACCATTATTCGATCTATCGGACCCTTTTTGCAAATCGGTCTTCCAGACCGTTTTTCATAACCGGTCTACAGGACTCTCTGTCTAACGGACCCTCACCGTTAATGGAAAATTGGTCTATCGGACCCTCTGTCTGTCGGACTGTAACCGTCTTATCCACTGTATCGAACAATATGGACTTTGATACAGATGCTATTACCCTTTTTGCAAATCGGTCTTCCAGACCATTTTTCATAACCGGTCTACAGGACCCTCTGTCTAACGGACTCTCACCGTTAATGGAAAATTGGTCTATCGGACCCTTGGTCTATAGGCTTCCCCCCAGATAAGTTTTACTTACGTTTTCTTACTCTTCGCTGATTTCTTCTCCAGTGCAGCATTCTTTTTCTCCACCTTACGTTTAGCTTTCTCCTGAGCACCCTTGATTTTGTTGAGCTCTTTCTCTTGACTCTTTTTCAGTTTGCTCTGTTTCTTCTCCTGCTTTTTCACCAGTTTCTGCAGTTCCGTGTCTAGGCGACCTTTGACCCTTTGATATTTCTGCACAGGCACATGAAACAAAACAAATGACGTAGAAGTAGCGATAACCAACACATCAGTCTGTAATAGAACTGATTTGAATTTTGGAAATAATTGTGGGACCTAATTTTATGCACAAACTAGAGCAATTCGGCT
>JZLH01S0071673.1:0-17520 GCA_001188425.1 Eucidaris tribuloides
GACCAAAACTGCCCTGAAAAATCCGAATTGGTTGGGAGTTATGTGATTGGAGGTAGCCCTCAACTTGGGGAGAAAACTGTTTTAGAATCAAGTGATCTATGCAAGGATTCTGCTGTGACAGTTTAGTGGGCAAACGTTAACTCCTTTTAAATGAACTAAATTTATATATCAATTATATTCATTGTGATAGGCAAATGTGTTGTATAACTGCTTTTGATTAATCTCTATTGGTGAACAAGATTAGTGAAATACTGGTTTCCCCATGCTTGATTCTCTTCAAGGGAATAAATTCAAGACAAATCCTCCCATCCAAAATAAACACTTCAGCTAGTGTATACTTCAGGTATGTCCCAACTCATATGGTTCTGGAGGCATTTTCACGTGTTCCCAATCATCGTCCTTTAAGCTCCGAGCGATGTGTGCAGCTAACACGACAATTTGGGAATCTGAGCTATCTCGTAAGTCTTCGGACTTAATCCTGACGTTTCTCAGGGTTAAATCTTCGGAGTTAGGTCTGAATTTCATGCTCACAAATCTCGGTTTAACTCTGAATTCCTGAGACTCTAAGGAACTCCGGGTTAGTCCAGAGGCTAACTCCGAACGTACGTGTAGACAACTGGGAGTTAAATCGTCGGACTTATCCTAGGTTTCACTCCAAATTTGCATAATTCCATGTTGGGTTTAACTCCGAATTCCTGAGACTCTAAGGAACTCATGGTTAACCCTGGGTTTAACTCCGAACGTGTAGACACGACTTATGTAATTTGCACTTCCAGTATTAAAAATGTATTTATTACAACAGGTTAAAGAAATAGCTCTACACCAGGTTTTGGAAGAGAAAATATCCATAAATTTGAATTCGTGATGAAAATGGTCTTTTTAAATAATAGTGAATCGAAAGAGGTATGTACAATATAATGGTCAATGATATCATGTTCGAAGGTTATTTGTCATGTTTTTCTTTTTAGTGTGATCATCACAGGGCTAGCTAATTCAGAGAGGGTAACAGTTTGGAATGGATATGAGAAAATTCAAATTGCCATCTTCTTTAATTTCATTTGAAACTAAAATATCCATAGTTGAAGAAATGCTTAATTGTTCTCATTAGTAATTAAACCTATTGGTGCCACAGGGACAGTTCCTAACTATGGTTACATTCTTGTATTACCAGTCTCAACCCCCCCCCCCCTAAATATTCTTTTTTTCCCCCTTCATTTGTGAACTATATATATCTCTGATAGCAAGTGTATTTCTATGTACTATTTATATACATAATCATACTTATCTATCAAACATTCATTATATGTATTGTTCAGAGATCCCATTAAAAGAGTAAGGCAGTGGACAAAGAAAATGTTTTGGTAGGTTCAAAACACTTTCAGATGAATGGATTGGGCAAGTACCAAACTTAAGACCAATGACTTGGGACTACTCAATCTTGAAAGTTCTTAGACTGATTGATGAACTCATTTTCAGCCTGTATTCCCTATGTTTGAGCAAGTACACCCCCCAACAGTCTTTGAAACCAGTGCCCTCTCATCCCTTCCCCTCTTCTCCCACATAAGATAAAACTCAGTTGGACCATGGGTCTGTTAGTATGGCATATGTCAGAGAGACAAATTCAATGTTGGAAATGATTTGCCTGAAATATTATGTGCATAAGTATCATACGCATATTATATCTGAAAATGAAATTTCTACTTTATTATAAAACAGTAATGTATACAGTGACTATTGAAGATAATGTATTGTCCTCTCATTCCTCTGCCACTTAATCTTAAGGTGACTGAAGGCAATATTTTTTATTCCTTTTTTGTTACAATCCTCGATCCATACCTGTTAAATCTTTGCATGGAGATATATGTATCTCTGTTCAAACTTAGTTCAAGTTTGGATGGTGATTGAGGTTTGAACTAAATAAAAAAGGACCACTTCATTAGCTGCACTAGTAGATATAAGAACATGTCCATGGTTAATTAACCCCAGTGCTATTGGGTTAAAAGGTTATGTCAATTTTTGAAATATACATGTATATATATATATATGGTGACAGAGGGCTCTTCGTACAATGTGTGTTGCAGTACTTCATTATCAAATGGTTATGTGTAAGAAATGAAATTAAGCTGAAGTGAGACGTTGCTCTCAAATTATCACTTTATTCAGACAAGCTTTCAGCAATTGTTGGCCTTCATCCGGCCTATACAAGCAGAAACAAAAATATGAATAGAATGATGATAAATAAGGTAGGCCTTTAAATGTTAATGAATGTATACAAAAGATATATTTATAGATGTGTGTATATATATATATATAATTCTAATTCTTATAAGTTAGTTTGTCATGCGCATTCATTATGCTCATTCAACAATCCCACAGTTTAATATTGCCTGCACAGTAGTCTTATTCCAAGCCTTCCTACCTCTTATATATTGACCATAACACATGTACATAATATGTGTCATGGAGATCCAGACTGTATGTAAGACTATTGTTTAATTGCAATGCAGTTCTCTTATAAAATAAGTACATTTAAAAAATTGTTTTTAATTCTGCTTCATTATTTATTTTTGCGATTGATTTTTTGATTGTTAAAATGATTTTGATAATTTTCTAATTGTGCAACCCCTCTCAGTGCCTGACAACAACGTAAGTGAATAAATTATTTTCTTTTTTGAGAAAGACAAGTATTCTCATTTGTTTTCATGTGTAGTGTGTAAATCTGAAATTTGAGTGAAAACTGCATGATGAAATGTATGCAAAGTTAACAGTCATGGTGCTGAGGTATTGGATGTGTGTGTTGGTGTGTAAATGGGTGGGTGTGTTTGTATATGCATATATGTGCATCCAGGGGGTGTTCAAACACTACCACCCCCTCCCCCATTTACAAAAGGGGTGTTAACAACCCCAAACACCTTCCATTTCTTATCAAAGATGGGGGGGGGGGTGTTTTAAACCCCTGTTACAAACGGGATAAATGTTTTAGGGTAATAAGAACGCTTGCGGGCTGGTGTTTGGCTAGTAATGAAATGCTTTCCATCAGTGTCTGCCCGCAAAATTTGCACAATGAACACACCACCCCCTTACACCCCCCCCCCCGAACACCCAATGTATATTATATATGCATGGACCTGGTCCATGGTATATGTGTGTCTTTCTGTGTCTGTGCATGTCTACATAATTATGTCTGGTATAAACCAATACAGACTTATAATGGCCTTGCACTGGCCACCACGAAACCACAGATCTTTGAATAATGGATAATATTTTAGTGAGCCATTTCTGAGCAATTGTGATGGAGAATTGCATTTATGACTGTGCTAAATTTATTCAAAGGAATACTGGTACCTGCACCTTGATTAGTACTTTGTACAATTTGATACTTGGGTGACCTTAATCCGCACCTGAGCAAACTGCAAATTTAAACTGGCTTATTTATGTCAAGGCTGCTATGGAATATAAAGAAATTTTGGTAGTGTTAGTACAAGACGTTATCAACTTAATATTTGGAGATTTGTTCATAGGTATTCGCTATTCGGTATATAGTTCGATGGAGGGATTCAACTCTTAACCCCTTGGGCTCGATGCTACACGGCACTGATGTTCATCACTGAGAGACGACGCGATTTTTATGTGGTTGACAGTGAAGGGAATATAAACCAATGTTTTCTTATAAATTTCCGCACAGATTATTTATTTTCTTGATTTATACTGGTCAGAATTGTGCAATATTTGGGACAGATGCATTAAACAATAAAACTCTTCTGTTAATCCAATGTTTAACTAAAAATTTGGTCAAAGCTAGTTTGGGCTTCTGTAGAAGCCCGTCGTCTCTGAGTGTGCAATGCAATGGGCTTCTGTACAAGCCCGTCGTCCCCAAGGGGGACCAAAGTCACACATCTGCAACAAATAGTACATATAAAATCAATAGAAGTTTAATTCCAGTTGCATGTTAAGAGTTAACGAATGGTAAACGATTATTCATGAATGCACTGATTTGATTGGGTGAATATTCGTTGAATGATTGGTTAGTTGGTTGATTGATGATTGATTGATTGATTGACTGACTGATTAATTGATTGATTAATTGATTGACTGACTGACTGACTAGCTATCTGATTGACTGACTGACTGACTGACTAGCTGATTGATTGACTGACTGACTAGCTATCTGATTGACTGACAGACTGACTGACTGACTAGCTGATTGATTGACTGACTGACTGACTGACGAATTGCTTGCTTGCTTGCTTGCTTACTTGCTTGATTGATTGATTGAATGAATGAATGATTAACTGGCTGACTGACTGACTGACCGACTAATTGCTTGCTTGCTTGCTTGCTTGCTTGATTGATTGATTGATTGATTGATTGATTGATTGATTGATTGATTGATTGATTGATTGATTGATTGATTGATTGATTGATTGATTGATTGATTGATTGATTGATTGATTGATTGATTGATTGATGGATGGACGGATGGATGGATGGATGGATTAATAAGATCGATCGATTCATCCATTGGTTGACGTCTTCTACCTGTGCTAGTATTCTTGTACAAAAGTAGGGAGAGGGGAAGGCGGGGAATAGGGGTCTTTGCATTTTCTTTAAAAAAAATGAAAACACTGGGGCAGCTTCGCTTGCTTTGATATGCTGCCCTCTTTTGTTGTAGTTAGGACAGTACTTATCCAGTCAATATGGTTTACGTGTGGACGTTCATCTTCCTTCTGCCAAAATGCATCTAAACCACCGATAATTCATATTTAACTTGGCAGGATTTTTCATATTTTGTGTACCGACGTCGGGCACCTATCAGATCAAAATGGCTTCAAGAAGTTTGACGGAGGTTTTCATTTTAATGCGCAACAATGCAGCACAGAGCAGACACATTTACTCGGACCACGTAAGTCCATGCAATGCCAATGGCAATGCAATGGCAATGTATTGGCAATGACTGATGAATGCATGATTTGACGTGAACAAATAAATTAGACCGAAGGCTTCGGCCTTAGTATAAAGTTCGGTCGTTTTTCAGAGGTTTTTAACGGACAATTTGGACGGATATTTTACATTTACCTTTTGATTCTCCTGTAAAGGTTAATGTAAAATATCCGTCCAACTCCAAATTGTCCGCTAAAAACCTCTGACATGTCTGAATTGAAAAACGACCGAAAAAGCCGAACTAGCCTTCGGTCTAAAATAAACTACCTGCAGCATGTTTTACTTGTAACAATTGCTCTGTAACAATACCTCATACTTATGGGTGGGTGCGTCTCGCTCGAGACGAGAGCTTTTAATTGTGCATCGTTGGCTCACTCAGTTTGAAATGAAAATTGAAATGGAGACGAGCTGCTAGCTGGAGTTGTATTCATTCATTTTTTAATTCCAGCTCCACAATTGCAATTCTACTTCACTGATTAGTCTAAATAGGTCTAACTGTTACTTGTAATTGTTGCATGTGTTGTGTGTTAGATTTAACGTTAAACTGTACTGTCCTACCTAGAGTCTGAGAGAACCCCACAAAATGCGAAAGTAGGTCATTTTCAAATAACCTCTAAACTGAACATGCTGAACAATTGCAGATCAGATTTTACTTGTGATTTAGATTCTAGCTGATCTGCAGGTGCAGTGCAGCAATACATGGCATGGTGATCTAGTCTATCTAGATCTAGTATCGGATTTATATCAAGAGTTATTGAGAATGTTTCAATAAGTAATGTCATCCTGCTGTCCATTCATGGATTTCTCTAAATTGGAGTGTAACTTATTAGATCTGTATGCCCTTCTCAATAAAGACCTGGCTATGATACTGTTTCATTTTGTCTTTTCTTTGATTTGATCAATGATGATGCACAAGTGCAAAATCCCAAATTTGCTCAGCCAGGCCAACATGCTCAACCAATACTGTGCATGGAGCACCTGTAGAAGTGCGGGTAATAAAGAGCAACCCACAGTTGGAAACATCAAGACTTATTGGAAAAACGTGACTAGTATTGTTGATTTGCTGTATATTGACTCGTTGAGACGTGAGACACAACAAATCAAATTTTGTAAATGTTCAAATGTCAGTGAAATTCCAAAAGTGTACAAGTAACTGGCAGAATTTACATTCTGTTGTTTATAAGTAAAAAGTAGGCATACATAAAATAAACCTTGTAATAATGTAGTAATAATAATAATAATGGTGGTGATAATGATGATGACGACGAAGAAGACAAAATTACAACTTTCTCACTCCTATATCACATCATTCATCTATTGACTCTTGCAGGTCCATGATGACAGAATGGCCCTTGTAAATAGCATTTCTACCGATCCAGATGCAGCAGTTGGTGCTACAAAAATCAACATACCACCAGAATGGTAAAGGAGCATATAGCATCAGAAGAATTGAATATCAGCATGATAGGAAATGCATGGTGGCTCAGAGCAATTAAGCCACAAAAATTCCAAAAGACGACCCCCCCCCCCCCAAAAAAAAAAAAAAAAAATCAAAAATCAATAATTAGATTTTGAAAAAATCAGTAATTAAGACTTTATGGGAGCCACCAAAAAATAAATTATAAAAAAAGAATTAAAAAATCAAAAATACAGATTTAGATTTTGTCCATACTTGACATGGAATGATTTATGTTGAAACCTTTTGGAGTGTCATTTTCTCAATAAAAAAAGTATCTCTCTACATTTAGTTAATTTCTGTTTCATGCAAGTGCTTCTGCACTGAATGACATACCATTTATTCTTTTTAAGGTTTCAACCTAAAAAACAAGTAAAACAAGCTCAAACAAGTAAAAGTGACTTACATTAAGTTTCCTTTCATTATTTGTGATAAATTTAAGCCTTGGTTTCAAGTAGTAATAATAATGATAATAATAATAATGACAGTAATAATAATGATGATAATAATAATAATAATAATAATAATAATAATAGTAATAATAATAATAACAACAACAACTCTAATTGCAACCTTAGGGTGAATTCTTTTGTTCTCGACCTATTGTTTCAATTCCTTTTAATGCACACTTTTCGCCTTGACACTCACCTGCCCTATTGTGATGGAATAAGCCCTATTGTTGGATTCCCCCTATGGTGGTTTGTATGCTTATAATAATAATGATAATAGTAGTAGTAGTAGTAGTAGTAGTAATAATAATAATAATAATAATAATAATAATAATAATAATGATAATGATAATGATGATAATATAATAATAATGATAATGATAATAATAATAATAATAATAGTTATAAAGATAATAAAAACATGGTTATTTATACAGCACTAAATACAAAGTTTCATGGCATTTTACAAAAATTAATACGGGAAGCTACATAATTTAAATATGAAAGTAAAAGAATGAGTAATCAATCTGTAGTACTGTATTTGTAAAATGTTCTTCATGGCTTTAATAATTGTCAGGCATGATACACATGTGTACACCAAACATTTGTCATGATTGTAATTGTACTGTAATGGTAGAGTAGTTGAGTTGAGCAGTAGTAGTAGATGACAATTAGTCAGTACATTATTTTAAGTCCATGATACGTGAACAATATTAACTAAGTGTGTTTATTACAATACATGTACAATTATTTGTAATACCAATTGTGTCTCTGTCTCTGTCTTTCGTGTTTTCAGGGTAAATAGTACAGAAGAAATTCAGTATGATATTACGAGGATACAACAAAAAAGTAAGTCAGTACTTACAGTGTACACATGTATATTGACTAGCCTTGAGGGAGAACTAACATATTGCCTGGACTGTAATCACATTGCCTTGAGTCAAAGATGAGGGCAATATGGTTTTAGTGAGTGCAATTGTATAGATCTCTCAAAAGTAAGAGACCATCAATATTTTTATTATCATCTTCATCAGACAAAGCAAACAATACAGACAATTTTGTTACTGTACATCCGGTCCATAATTATATCAGTACTTCACTGTACAGTGGCAGTTCTTAATTACCAAGTTGAAAATCTGCATCAGAGGCCCTTCTCACTATTTACCCCCCCCCCCCCAAAAAAAAAACAAAAAAACAAAAAAAACGGAATGAAGGTTTTGTTGACTTTCCCTGCTGGAAGCATCCTTATTATGTAGTAAAAATTTGTTTTATCTTCATCATTCAAGATTTCAAACCTGGGTAAACTGTAGGCTGTTGTGTTTGTTTATGGGCAAAGGTCAAAATGAAAAAACTGCTGGCCCAATGTGCTGACCAATTTTCTGTATATCTGAGAAGCACTAGAGTTCAGATGTAATATCACGTTGACAAAGTAGATTTTGCTGAAACATAGTTTGGAAGTTAGAGTAAAATACATGTACTTGTACATGTAGTATGGCAGTTAGAATGGAAAGAATATCCACAGGTATATCCCTGTGAAGTTATGTAACCAAGTTTACTTTGCTGGAGTAGTATTTGCCTTTTATGTGGGTGTGGTTTGGGGTTAGGCAAGTATACAGTTTCTTTGTGTATTCCTAACAGCCAACAAATGCAGGTTTACACCTATGATCAGACAACCCCAGTTGTGGCTGAGAAAGTATAACATGTAAAACTTCCACCAGATTATTTTTAAAGGTCATTAGGTTTATATTTAATATCCGTAATTATCAACATACATGTTATTAGATCAGTCCTTGTGAATATATTAAGCCTTTTCTTTGCCATGTTTTCACCAATGCATAAATTAACAAGTACAAAAAAACTGAATAGGGATTTACTTATCCCTTCTAATCCTCTAATCCTCTAATCCAATACAAAACCCTCCTGAGTCCTGACAGATTCAGCAAGTCAGTTACACATATGCATGAAAAGAAGCGTGTCTGTTTTAGAATTTTTGATTAATAAGCTTGTGTTAGGAATATGTCAAAGAGTTAAGGCTTCACCATCTGTGAAGTTGATAAATTCAAATTGATAGTTACAGTCTGATAGACCAAGGGTCCTGCAGACCAATTATTGAAAAGGATCTGATAAACCAATTTTAAAAATGGGCCTGACAGACCAGTGAATGGTATGGGACTGCGGGTCCTATAGGCAGAGGGTCCGATAGACCAATTATGGGATAGGCCAGATGGACTGATTAACAAAAAGATCCAATAGAATGATTAACCAAAAAAGTCCACAGACAATCAGTATATCAGATCCTTTTCCATAATAGGTCTGTAGGACCCTCAGTCTAACGGACCCTTACCTTTAAAAGACAATGGGTTTATCTGACCTTCAGTGTATAGGACCGTCGATTTATAGGGTTTCTCCCAAGTTGTTTGTCAAGTATAATAATAAATTACATCTAATGATCTCTCCACTTTGTATCTACCTGTAAAGCAATTTGACAGTCATTTAATTCATGTTTTCTTATCATCAACATTGGAGAAGATCTTACTGAATCTTAATCTTACTGAATAATTAAATTCACTTAAAGATTGTTTGTATGTAATTGTATTGGCCCTTATTTTTTATTATCTACAGTGAAAGAATTGTCTTCACTGCATGACAAGCATCTCAACAGACCAACGTTAGATGACAACATGGAGGAGGAGCATGCCATTGAAATTGCCACACAAGAAATAACACAGGTAAGCATGTAACACTACTCAAAGTTGGCGTCACGGGGAGGGGTGGGGAAGGGTAGGAGGCCCCCCCCCCCCGAAAAAAATCGGATTTTCACCACAGATGTACGGATACACTGTTGCTTCCATTTTCACCTTACAACAGTGAACTTCGGGACCAGATGGCCCCACTCCCTATTTTTGGCTTGTCACAAAATTGCCATGGATTCCCCCCCCCCCACCAACATATTTTCCCTGTGTTTCCCCTGACACTTCACCCCAAGGTTTACAAATTTACATTTCAATCAACTATTTCAATGATTTAAATAGAAAACAAAGAGAATAACATATCAACTCAAGTAATTTTGTGCAATCACCTTAAATGGCAACATTTTTTTCTGAAGTATAGTCATGAAATAACAATGTAAAATCCAATACAATCACTGGACAAGTCAGAAAAAAATTATTTATTCATTTTTTTGAATGCAAATTATCTTAGACTTTTCACTTCTGTTAGAAATTAGTTAAACCCAACCTAGCATTTATTGGAATAGTCTTTTCATTGATTAGGTATGCATTTTCACACATTTCATAGAGCATGCTTCAAAAAGCCTTGTAAAAAAAAATGTTAAAATAATATCAATTGTAATTGATTAACATTTTGTTTACTGTCTGAATTTATTTATTATTTGAATCTGAATTTACAAAATGCACAAAAACAACTTCTGCAAATCATTGACACTTATTTTAAAAAATTGTGCCCATCTTCATATCACAAACATTCTTGCTGATATGCCAGAAACTGATAAATCATAAAAGAAGGTGTTTCACATATTCCAGGCTTTCAAGCGCTCCTACTTTTCCTACTTTTTCCTACTATTTTTAGTCTCCTCCTACTTATCCTACATTTTTCCCCAAAATTCCTACTTTCTCCTACTTTCTCCTACTTTTTTTTGTAAAAACCCCGCTGGAGTAGTGAGTAGCCATTTCCCGCGAAAATAAAAAAAAAATGCTATTGATCATATAAAATGCTGGAGTAGTGAGTAGTCATTTCAGGTATTCACAGTCCTACTTTTCTCCTACTTTTAGCTCTTTATATCCTACTTTTCTCCTACTTTTTCCTAAATTTAGCTCCTATTTTTCTCCTACTTTTTCACCATGGTCCACTTGAAAGCCTGCATATTCTGCATTCATATTGGATTAACCAATTTGTCATTTTCTTTCTGTAACCTTCGGGTTATAAAAGAAAGATGACAAAGCAAAAGAAGACTGTAACATACAACATTTTCTCCGCCACGAGAGTTTTGCATTGGAGCGACTAAAATTTGAAAAATCAAAATTTAGGTTGCTCGATTGAGCTACCAAGATAAAACTTATAATTTTGAGCACTACACTTTATAATTTATTTGTTGCTGTTGTGGTCTTTCTCTCAGATGTTCCACAGATGTCAAAGGTCAATCCAGTCCATTGCTTCAAAAGCCAGACACTCGTCGAAGCAGGAGAAGCGGTTAACACAAAATATTATCAATTCACTGGCAGGAAGCCTGCAAGATCTATCGATCACCTTCAGAAAGAGTCAGAGTGCTTATTTAAAACGTAAGTTGTAGTTGGAAAAACAAGATATTATGTTTAGATTAGAACAGGGCTGGCATATTTGTCAGTTTAGAATTTTATTTTTCATCCTATTTTCTGGGAACTGTAATTTATCCCATTGACTGTATTTGTGTCTAGGCAATTTAATATCAAATCATAGCCTGTGAAATGTGACAACAAGTGAAAAATATGCCATTTCTAGTCAACAAAGCTGCATTCTTCTTCTTCTTCTTCTTCACAAAACAGTATGGTTAATTTAATTTATCCAAAATCACTAAAAAAATTCCACTATTACTTTATTTCTAGGGAGATTATGATTCCATTTGTTTTCTCTGATAGGTCTTTGTATGGGCTTTCCAATTTCTGCACAGAATTTTACAATTCATTAATTATGTAAATTTATGCAAATTGTTTTCAAAATAAATGAAAAAGTATCAAAAAAAATCCCTGAAAGCCTGAAATGGCATAATTCTTAAATGTATTCGTCTAAAATTGTGATGTGTAGGCAAGATATATATTACTCTTTACGAAACTTTCTTGTTTCATACATGTTATATATACTATACATATGTGAAAAAATGTGGTACTGTGGAAGAGTCATACTCTCCAAATGTAATTAATTTGAATATCTGCATTTAATTATCAGGAATGAAGAGTCGAGAGGAAAGATCCAAAGAGTTCTTTGAGACAAATTTAAAATTAAACTCATCGGGTAGTGCAATCATGACAGAAGAGGACATGGAAGATGACTTACTGTATGACAGGGTGAGTACCCCACCCCTTACCCTCTCCCCCTTCACTCGGCCAGTCCTCATACCAAGATTTTAAAAGACACCCCTTCATGAGGTAATGCTGTAATTCTTTTACCTCCAAAGTAAGGTATTTTACCAGGTATGTTTTATGGTATTGGACCCCTATGTTGAGGCCTTTCAAGGGACTTTCAGAAATTTCAGCAGAGGTACTGCGCATGTGGCCTACTAAAACAGGAAGTTGTGGGGGTTGACAGTACACTAAGGTGATGCTGGGTTTATAGGAGCAATGACAGCTACGTAACTGTGCTGCCAAGAAAGGGGGAGGGTGGTGGAGAAAGGGAGCCCAAGTGTACTCGGGATGGTGAAAATAAATCACTGCTTTGCAGACAGTAGATCCCAGTTGCAACCCTTACCCCGTCCCCCTGTCTACATGTACCCCTATATTCATATAATCCAGTTCATTTCAAGAACATGAAGTCCTGGCTTGGGGGGCTTCTAGAGCAAAAGATGAGTCAATAACCCAAGGTTTACAGCTGTTCTGAACTAAAGAAATAATACGATAAAGATCCCGTATTTTGTTATAGCTTTTAGAACCCCCCCCCCAACCAAAAAAAAAATATATGGAGGGCACAAAGCAATGCCTTGTCTGAATGGCAAGAGAGGCAAATGGCTTGTTCTAAATGGAGCAGGTCAATAGAATGTTTATTAGAATCGGCAGCAGTGCCTTTTAAAGGCATTGTCTAACATTTACCACAGTTTAAAATAATGTGCGCTACATAATCCTCCAACGGCCATAGAGTGGTCTTTGATAAGGTCTAAAAATGAAGCCCTGAAAAAAAATGTATTTCAAAATGATGATTTAGTGCTTTAAAAAATTGAAAATCGTAAGTTGACCGGATTCACCTGCCCATTTCCTCCAATAGACTTACTATGTGTAGATCTAGGCTATTTATACTCGCCCCGAGTATGAATTGTTTATTCATTCATATCTTGCCAGTGGCAGCATAACTTTCCAAACTTTTGTATTCTAGGGTGTTTATTTGTCCATTCAAACACTACTATATAGCTCAGATATCAAAGTTTGACAATTTTTTAAATTGGAGCTCCACAATGTTAGCGTATCGCTTTAAGCTGTTAACAAATCAAAATGCCAACATGTGATTCAGTATTTACTCGACATTGAGTACAGCTGTTCCAAAGTTGGTCGCTGTCTAAATATGACAATCAGGTCACTCTCTTTTTATCTTGTACCCATTGCATCACTTATAGCTGCAATAACAGAGATTATATTTAGATGCTATTATGTCTCCATTTACACTTTCGTATTCAAAGTATTGTTAATCATTGATAGTTCATAAGTTCATAATCCTAGGCAATGTAAGAAATGATTAGATGAGACTCTGGTATGTAAGCCAAGTTTCTTTTGAATTCAAATCTTGGAGTGCATTTACGTGTTATGGTTCAGTTTAATTTTGCTGCTTTTGAGAATGTTTCCACAGAAGTATGCAGAAGAAGCAAGAGCTTGCATTACTAGCATTTCAAGCAATTCTATTGATCTTATTGGTCATTTACATTTAGGCTTTGTAAAATGCATAAATGCATAAATGCTGATACTGAGCAAAATCACTTTGCAAGCAGCTTCCTGTCCATTTATTTTCATGAAGATTATGTATCAGTTTTTACAATCAGATAGGTTTATAGACTCTGAAACTTGCAAATAAAAAGATGTTCAATGGGTGATTTCAAGTTCCATGTTGGTGATGGTGTTGGTATTGAGTAAACGAAATCATTCATGGCGTTGGCTGAAAGTGACGCTGATAGCCAAAAAAATGGGAAAATGTAACAAAAAGGACACCACAGCAATACTGCCTGCCAGAAAAATTGTATGAACCCTAAAGGCAAATTACTTTTCTCTGTTTCCATATGGAAGCTTAATATCAATTGACTAATTATGTCAGTTTTTAAGGGGAAAAGGTATTTTCAGCAGTTTGCATCGCACGGTGAAGCTTTCTCTATAGCCAACATATTCATGCATGTTAGCTTTGCCAATAACGAGACCAAGACCAACACCAACACTGAACTTGAAGTCACAAATTCCCTAATCCCTAGGGGTTGGTGTTGATCAATGGGAAAATTACATGTAAATCATCAACATCAACCACCGTATTCGGTTCAGCAGACAATATTTAACACCAGCTTCAACATGGACTACAGGAAGTACGTCACAATTTTCGAGGTTAACCCCGACACCAGGCATGATTTCAAGTTCGGTGTTCTAGCTGGTGTTGGTGTTGTTAGGACACCAACACCAGTTTTCAACACCAAACTTGAAATCACCCCATGTGTTATGAGAGTAACGTATATATTAGTATTTTAATTCCTCTGTGTAATACAGCTTCTGTAATCGCTTTTTTTAAATCAGGGTTTTACTGACGAACAAATGCAGGTGGTGGAGAGGAACTCGGATCTGATCGAACAACGAGAGAAAGAAGTATCACATATAGTGCAGTCGATATCAGATCTGAACGAAATCTTTAGGGACCTTGCAAACATGGTGGTTGAACAGGTGAGTGATTAACAGAGTTGTAGTCGAGACACCACCTTCCAAGGCCGAGACCAAGTCCGAGTCACCACCTTCCGAGTCTGAGTCCAAGTCACCATTAGGCCTAAAAAAAAGTTATGTTGCCCTCAAGCAGGAAATTTTGAAAATTGGGTCTGTCGGTCGATTTTCATTTTTTTATTTATTTAATTTTTTTTTTACGACAGCAAATCACGCAGATAACTAATACACATGTATGTATTGTACTGTGCAAGTATATGTAGGATGAAACTGTGTGAGAGTTGAGTTTCCCAATATTTTTCATGGGTCTTTCAAATGGGAAAATGCATGTGAAAGTGCTGTTTTAAGTCATTGAATAAGAAGTTTGGTAAATTTTTCACTCAAATCAGACATTTTCTCCAGAAAATTGTGAGTTTGTATATTTTGGGTCCGCATAAAAAAAAATGGCGACCCTGTTTTTTCGCATTTTATGGTCGGTCGCTTGAGGGCAACTTAACAATATCAGAATCTGCGTCACCAGTCACCACCCTACAAGTCCCAGTCCAAGTCACCAGCTTACGAAATAATGTAATATTTTAGGGCATAGTTTTAACCTTTTAAAATTACTTTGAAATCCTACAATCAATTGAACTCAATCAATCAGCCAATCAACCATTCATTCAAATCAGCTCATTGTAGAAATTGAAAAAAATTCAAACAAAGTAAAGCAAAAAGTTAGAAAAATTTCAAATGTTAATCAATGTTTGCCAGACTTGACCTTTGACATTTTGGATGCTCCAGCTGGGCCACCATTTGTGACCTGTTGCTACAAAATGAACAATAAGTCGCAATAGTAATTTTGGTGCCAATGCGCAAAATAATTGAGTTGGCTTGAAAAAGTTGATTTTTGGATTTTGCAATTTTCTTAAAGGTCATACATTCGTCTTTCTTCTGTCCAAATTTGAGGGCCAGAAGTGATTCAGAAGTATATTTCTCGAATTTAAATCAACCATTTTTGTCTCGCCTGCGTAGAGGAGCGAAACATAGGTATCACTATTTCCGGCGTAGGCGTAGGCGTAGGCATAGGTGTAGGCGTAGGCGTGTATGGCGTCGTCAACAATTGTGTTGTACACACAATAACTTTCTAAAGCTTCGAGTGGGATCACCAAATTCATACCAGAGGTCCATCTCTTGAAGGCCAGGTCAAGTTCGAATATGAGTCGAATTTGAATAAGGTCAAAGGTCAAGGTCATGAACTTTCATGACTGGCACTGTGCTATGTTGTACACAATAACTTTCTATAGCTTCGAGTGGGATCATAAAATTCTACCAGAGGTCCATCTCTTGAAGGCGCAGGTCAAGTTCGAATATGAGTCGAATTTGATAAGGTCAAAGGTCAAAGGTCAATGACTTTCCATGATGGCACTGTGCTATGTTGTACACAAATAACTTTCTATACCTTCGAGGTAGGATTGCCAATTACAGACGTCCATCTCTTGAAGGTTGCAGGTCCAAGTTGAATGTGAGTTGAATTCGATTAAGGTCAAAGGTAATGAACTTTCCATGATGGCACTGTGCTATGTTGTACATCTATATCTTGTTGCTCTAATGACTATGAACTTTTAATTTGATACTTTCTAACACTAACATTTACTTCAGTTCAACAGAGTTCATTCTAGCGTTGACTGATAATATCAGCGAACTCCTACTCTCTATACTGACCAAATTTTGTATTTTACTTGTTTATTTTAAATGCATTTGTTGTTACTTATTAAATTGAGCTATAGTTTTTGGCACCATTTATAATATTCACACAAATTTGCCGAATGGTAGAAAAGAAAAGGCTGTCAAAGTTTCTTAATGTTACCTAAGATTTTGCTGTATGCTGCATGTCTGGTAATACTTAGACTATACAAAACTAATTGAAAAGTTATGCTCTCCATCAAATTGGGTATGTAAACTGTCAGAACCAAATTCACACCTAAACTGCTGACAGGCCTCAGAGTCATATAGCATAGTTTTGACAATGCGCAGTCTCTTCATGCGACTGCGATATGCAGGCGAGACAACGCTTGGCGTTGCTTGTTTTTTTCTGGGAGCTTTGAATATTTGCCAATGTTGATGTTAGCAGCCATGCTGTAAAAAATGAATGACTGACACCTTAAAATTTGAGAGATCTTTTCATTTACTTGACTACAACATAATTAATAAACTAGAAAAACAAGATACATTATATTCTAACTCCAGTGTAACCCTTGGTGACCCCTGGTTATAAAACAACCCATAATGTAAGTACATTTTATGATCAAACATTTGACTGTATAACTGAGGTACTGTAATTTTCTTTCTTGATAGCATGTTAATATTTACTGAAATCTGTGGGATTTTGTTGCCCCATCCCAATATGTTATTAATTAATCTTCTTGAATAAAGTTGTCTGCACCCAGTAGCAGTATTTTTTTGTGTAGAAATTTAAAGTGCAAGTTAATTTTTGGTATTTTTTTTTTTTTATTTGAATGCTTTATGCCCAAAGGTAATATCACACCAATAACAGATTCTGAATGTCCTTAGTTTTTTTTTAAATTAATTAATGAAAAATCTTGGGGGGACCACCGAGATTTTCGACTATATTTTACATTATAGCATCGAAATGATTAATTAGGTGTTAATGTTATCTGAATTATACCTCATCAGAAAGATCAGAGTCTGATCTTTCTGATGAGGTATAATATAAAATATAAAATCTCGTGGGTTACCCCCCCCCCAAAAAAAAAATAAAATAAAATAATAAACAAAACAAAACAAAATGTTTATTAATTGATTTGAAAAAAACTAAAGACATTCAGAATCTGTTATTGGTGCGATAAGACCTTTGGGCATAAAGCTTTCAAATAAAAAAAAAACACCAAAACTAAACTTACGCTTTAATTCTGTCCAGTCATAATGCCTCTTCGTAACAATCATGTAATACCGTAGTGATAAAGTTGAAACTTTCACGTCCTTTCAGTTTTATGTGTGGATGTGTGTAAAGTTAGTGAAAGTATGGGGTAAGTAAGTGCCATTATGTAATGTTTTAGTCATTAATTTA
>JZLH01S0071673.1:25550-40517 GCA_001188425.1 Eucidaris tribuloides
TCCTTCCTTCTTAATGGCTGATGTAATGACTGAGAATCTTTTCTTTTAGTTGGAACTTTCCATTCTGTTTAGTTTGATATGGTTGTGTGTAATATGTTGTGGCTCCCAAATTTCAGTTTTTTCCAACATTATTTTACAAACTGAGCTACATTCCTGCCGTGTATAAAACCCTTTACGATAGTAACGGAATATATAATGAAATACGTTACAATGTTGAGTAAACTTGGTCTACAAACATCAAATATGCATGGTTGCCAAGGAAAATATGTTGCCTAGCAACTGTTTCTATGATATGTACATTATGATTGCTTCAGAGTGGTGTTGGAGTGAAGCTGCAGATATTGAAATACATTAAAATTGTTCGGTAAAATTGGTCTGCAGGTATCTTGCATGTTGGTTGCTATGGAAAATATGTTACCTGGCAACCGTTGCTATGCTATGTACAGTTTGCAGTGGCTCCACATCTGAAAATGTTTAGAATGGTGTGACGTACATGTGTGCAAATTTTCATGCTTTTATCATCATCTGAACAATTTTCGCACCGATCGCCTAGACTAAATGAAATTCAACCGGATGAGCCGCCCCTCTCCACCCATCACTACCAATGGCTTGACCCATGGCGCGTCGCTCGCAAGCCAGTAGTAATTTTTTGCCAAATTGTTGATTAGTGTCTTTAGAAATGTGTGTGTGTGTGTGTGTGTGTGTGTGTGTGTGTGTGTGTGTGTGTGTGTGTGTGTGTGTGTGTGTGTGTGTGTGTGTGTGTGTGTGTGTGTGTGTGTGTGTGTGTGTGTGTGTGTGTGTGTGTGTGTGTGGGGGGGGGGGATTTTAATGTTTTGATGCGAGTGAAAACAAAGTGGGGTGATAGAGCTCTATCTTTTACCTTTGTCCATTTGCAGTTTTCACAAATCATTCACTGTCAGTAAATAACAACAGAAGTAAAACAACAAATCTACGGCCAACAAATGATTTACATACTGCCTAATTAGAACACCGTTGCCTTAAATTGGAGGAATTGGAGCAGGCCAGAACATCGTCCTCCGGCTTGCGCGCACTCGGATAGGTCCTTATCACTGAACTCTAACCAGGGTTGCCGGGTTGTCCGATTCACAAAACGCCAAATTACATACCAAATTCAGTGAAAAAACGCCAAATTCGCATTTGATGCATTTTACGGGCAGCACTGAGCCTAGATGTGGTTATTATTTGAGGAGACTGCGCATTACGAGCTTTGCATTTTAGCAGTGTCCTCCGTTTTCAACTTCTTTTATTAACTTAAAATGGACATGTTTATATTTTTCCGTATTGTAGTTTCCTCTCATGACTTGTTTCAAAAACAGAAAAATATTTTAATGTGAATTCTTATTTAGATTTAGTATTAAGTTACTGTTGGCCAAGTATACATAAACAGCACGTGTAATATCAGTTTGTACGACACATTATATTGTAAATGAATTAATTTTTTGTCAAAGTTGAAAACGAAATAAAACGAATGAATGAATGATATGAAAGAAATAACGTTGTATCAATTTATAACACATTTGAAACCTCTGCCGCAGCCGAATTTTCAGTTAAAAATACACCAAACTGGCAACCCTGACTGTAATACTTCTGTTATACTTCCATGGCCCTTATGACTGAAAAGGAGTTTAGCGATTTTATCTTATACTCATATTATAGGCCTACAAGTGTCTTAAGGCTGTGTCACACTGTGCCGTCTAACGATTCCGTCTGCCTCCGTCTAAAATATTTACCTCAGACGGTGTTAGACGGTGGCAAATGGAATACAATAGAATGGAACAGAACGGAAAAGCACCGTCTCTCAACGTCTAGATACGTTTGTAATCCAGTTGAAAAACGAATTAAAAAGTCCAATAAACGTTTAAAAAACGTACGCGTTCGTTTTTCAGACGAAATCGTAGTGTGACTTATAGGCTTTAACCCCACCACCCAACCAAAGAGTGCACGGAAATGAAACGCGGTTTTAACACTCTCTGATGATTATTTTCCGACCGTCTCTTCTCTAAATTTATATATGATTTTTCAGCAAATTATTCGTGTTTTTTTTTAAGATATAATCTGTCCATCCATATATAATTTGTCCATATTTATCACTTGTCTTGAATTTTCTTCGAATGTCTACCTTCACTCTTTTTAAATTGTTGAAATGGAAGATATACCAATGTCTTCACCGCTGCTGGGAGCGTGTATCGAGAGTCACTATTTGCCACACGTTAGTATCACGTTTTATCCAGATATGAAAAATGTATGTGAAAAATCTCGCGTTTAGCAGTGGCGTAACAGCCGGAGGCAGGGGGGCAGTCCCCCCCCCCCCGAAAAAAATTCAGCGGGAAAATCCATCAAACCACCGGGAAAATGAAAGCAAAGGAAAGGACGCACATATTGGACTTCTTTGTCGGGAAATTTTTGCCTCTGAACCCCCCCCCCCTCCCCGATAACAGGCACCTGTTACGCCGCTGGTCATCACCAACAACATGCAGCAGGATGTAGCTGCGGCCGCCACTGACAGAGACTTCGATCTGAGGGGTTGGGAAACACATCGTTTCCTCCTTTCAATACTTTTGACAACTTGAAAGGTTCATTAAACATATTGCAAGCATATGTTTAAAAACAGTGCAATATACAAGGCAATACAAATTAACAAATTAAACTGTAAACAATACTTAACATACACAATTTTCAATTTTGAGTTGCGCTTTGTGCGCAGAATTTTGAATTGCAACTTTGACATTTGTCTACCCCCCCCCCTACCCCCCCCCCCCACCATGCATCCGAAAAGTGGATCGATGCCGTTGGCTGCAGCAGGTGCAGTAACATTTAAAGGCATCGTATAACAATGTTTCCATTAAAACAAAATGTGAGCTACATGATTTCCCATGCTACCAGTGTCTCTGATAAGGTCTAAAAATGAAGCCCTGAAAAAAATTACAGTTCAAAATGATCATTAAGTGCTTTAAAAAAGTATAAAAATCATTGAGAGACCATTCCAGTTTTCCCCCATAGACTGCTGTGTTGCAGAATTTTCATCGTCCGAGAATAATTCATGTGCTAATTTTTATTTGTACATATTTTACAAGTGACAGCATAACTGTCTGAACTTTTGTGTTCTAGGGTGTTTATTTGTCCATTCAAACACTGTCAGATATGTCAGATAGCAAAGTTTGACAATTTTTTAAATGGGTCTTCCACAATGTTATACAATGTGTATCAAAAAAAAGTAGACATTTAGAAAAAAATATTAAAATTTATTTTCATGATTTTGAGATTATTTTTGATATGAATATTTTACGTTGGATCTAAGCTATCTGATGACACTGTTGGTATTAAAAGTATTTCACGCTGAGTGAGCACAACCCGCTTTTGTGCAATCGACCAAAAATGCATTTGCGCACAGAATTGTGTTCTTATAGGCCTATAGTCAATGTTTAATGACTCATATACGGGTGCTGCAGAAGCTCTCAACTGATGTGCGCAAGTATTCAATCCTCAGCATGATCACAGAAGAGGTAATATCAATTTTGTGACAAAAAAGACAACAATGAAGCAATGATTCAGATAAACTCCCCTAAAAAAGAAGAAAATATCAAGTTTGCAAGATGATCTGTGGGTTGAAAAAATTGTGTTCTCTTCTTTTCTTTAGGGGGTAGGGGTGGGTTGTATCTGAATCATTGTCTTTCTTGTAACTGATATTAGCTCTTCTCTGAGCATGCTAAGGATTGAAAATTGAAGCAAAAATGAAGCAATGATTCAGATACAATCCACACCTACCCCCTAAAAAGAAGAAAATACCATATTTTTTTTTCAATTCTCAGTTCATCTTGCAAACATGACATTTTCTTCTTTTCTTAGGGGGGTATATGTGAATTTTTGTCTTTTTTGCAACAAAATTGATATTACCTCTTCTCTGAGCATGCTGAGGATTGAATACTTGTGCACATCAGTTGAAAGCTTCTGCAGCACCCGTCTATGAGTCATTAAACATTGACTATAAGAACACAATTCTGTGCGCAAATGCATTTTTGACCGATTGCACAAAAGTGGATTGTGCTCACTCATGCGTGAAATACTTTCAATACCAACAGTGTCATCAGATAGTTTAGATCCAAGGTAAAATACTCATATCAAAAAATAATCTCTAGATCATGAAATTCTTGTGTAATAATTTTTTTCTAAGTGTCTACTTTTTTTGATACACACTGTATAGTGTCTTTAAATAGGCAGCATTATCGTTACCGTTACCATCACCATCACTTTCACCATTTTCATCATCATCATAATCATCATCATTCATACTCATCATTATCCTCATCCTCATCACCACCATTACCACCATCATCATTATCTTCATCATCATCATCATCATCATCACCATCATCATTCATACTCATCATTATCCTCATGCTTATCACCACCATTACCACCATCATCATTATCATCATCATTTTTATCACCATGCATCCTACTCATCCGCATCGCCGCCATTGCCAACTTCATCATTATCATCATCATTATCATAATCATCCAGCGATATTCAAAGTCCAAGTTTAGTTTTGGGGATTTTTTTATTTGAAAGCTTTATGCCTAAAGGTCATATCACACCAATAACAGATTCTGAATGTCTTTCGGGTTTTTTTTTAATTAATTAATGAAAATCGGGGGGGGGGTCTGAGATATTTCGGGGTACCCCCGAGATTTTCGATTATATTTTACATATGATCCTGCAAGGGTTAATAAGGTGTTAAGGTTATCCGAGTTATACCGTTTAACAACCGTATTAAACCTTGGATGCTATAATGCTAAAATATAGTCGAAAAATCTCGGGAAGTACCCCGAAAATTCGGGGGGTCCCTCCCCCCTGAGATTCATTAATTAATAAAAAAAAACGAAAGACATTCAGAATTCTATTATTGGTGTGATATTGCAGGCGCGCTACGGGCGGCTGGTCTGGGGACTTAAGTCCCCAAATTGCCGCAAGCCCCCCAAAAATTTTCGAAGGGGTAAAAAAGTTCTGAACGACCTTTTTGTGCGATGAAGTTGAAGTTGATCGTAAAAAAAAAAAAAAAATATGACTTCGAATTTGGAAATGCGAAAAATTTTTCGTTCCAACCCCCCCCCGCCCTCCAACGCTGAGCGACTTTTTCGGACGGCTGGGATGGACCGATAAAAATTTTTGACCTGGAATTTGGAATATAAAAATCATACCCCCCTCACACCCCCCCCCCTCCTCTCCCCCCCCGCTGAAGCGATTTTCGGCGGGCTGGGAATGACGAGAAAAAACTTGGACTAGGATTGGCGCGAATGCCGGAACGCCATAGCCCCTAAATTTTTCGGTCTAGAAACGCGCCTGGTGATATGACCTTTGGAGATCAAGCTTTCAAATAAAAAAAATCCCCAAAATAAACTTGGGCTCTAAGCTGCCGTCACGAGAATCAACAGCATTATTTTCATAAAATTTAGTCGTCACAGTACGTGGTGATGCAAACTGTCAATTTTGGAAGGAGAAACTGAAATATGGAAACTACAGATATGGAGATATATAGATATGATATGATAGATAGATAGATAGATAGATAATAGATTAGATGATAGATATGATTAGATGATAGATAGATATAGATAGATAGATGATAGATAGATAGATAGATAGATAGATAGAATAGATAAATAGATTTATACATTATGGCATGAAAAAATGCGGCTTAATTTTCATGTTCAACTTCGACATAATAATTATTTAACTTTCGACCACGAACATGTACGAATATACGCACAAATTTCTGATTACATTTGTATTGGTATTTTGCATAGAAGATTTTACATTTATCTAAAGAAGAGGGGCGTCGATCCATGTTTCGGATTGGAGGGCAAATGTGAAAAAAAATTGTCCAAAAGAAATTGTAAAACAGAATTTTGCGCGCGAAGCGCGCCGAAAAATTAACAATTTTGTATGTTTTTTGCATTGCATATTATGAATTTTTCAAGTTGTCAAAATTATTGGGGGGGGGGACAAATCGATGTTTGCCCCCCAAATTTTCATTGGTGGGGCGATCGCCCCCTGTTGCCCCTCTCCATGATCGACGCCTCTGCTAAAGAAGAAGAAGAAGGAGGAGGAGGAGGAGAAAAGAAAGTGCAACGCCTCCTTCTTTTCTAACTAAAGTTATATGTTCAAATTAAACAATTTTGATCAACAGTACATGCGACGGTCAAAATTGCTGATCTGTTGATCAACTTGTTCAGAGTGTACATTTAAAGAAGAATAGAAGGTCAAAGATTGATCACTTCAAAATTGATTAAATGTTTGCCTGGGGGGGGGGGACACCCATGTATAAATGTTGTAACCATGCGTGTACATTGACTTTCGAAAATAACCCAAAGCTAGGATTTCAACAAGTTGTCAAAGCAACCCCAAACGAGAATTTTACACGAACAAAAGCACCCCCAAACGAGGATTTTTTTCAGGTATACCCCAAAGCGTGGATTCATCCCCCAAATACCCCCCCCTAAAAAAAAAAAAAAATTTCCCCCAAATTAGGTACATGTATTTTGAACGCGGATCCGCGTTTTGCTTTTAAAAACTACCCTAAATCCGGGTTTTCATGTAGGCCCTATACACGCATGCAGGTTACAACATTAATACATGGTCCCCCCCCCCGGGTAGGTACCGTTTCTTGCAAACAAAATCAAAATAAGGGGTCCACGGATGTAGTCTGAATTCCAGACTGAGCCTCTTCTACACTGATAGTGACGGTTTCAATACTTCACTGGGAACAGTTTCGTGAAAAGCGTCTAGCAGTCAGACTAGGGTGGAAGATAAAGGAAAATACGGTCACTAAAAGTGTGACTAACGCTTCGGTAAATTTGAAGGGTAAAATAAACACATTATAAGTCACTATCATATTATGAGAATATGTAACCTACATGTAGAATGTTTTTTATGTGAAAAATCTTATTAGATTCTTTCTTGAAAAAGAAAATTACCCACTCAACATCACGAGGGGAAATCCCCGAGGGCAGCATCGTGGATTCATTTTTCGGATGTGTGTGTGGTGGGGGGTGGGGGGGGGGGGTAAAAAGTAAGAAATGTAAAGCCGAAATTTTCGGCGTGCATGCTCCGAGCGCAAAATTGCAATTTAAAATTTTGCGCTTGCAAAATTGATTATCTATTTTTATATTAAGTTCAATGGTTTTAGTGCTTTGCGGTGCATTTTCCTTTGACAGAGGCATACGTCGATTGGGGCGACGGGGGGGGGGGGGAGTGCGATCGCCCCATTGAATAATAATTGGGAGGAAAATAATCGATTTGCCCCTCGATGAATTTTGAAATTGAAAATTCATAAAAATGCAATGCAATAGATGTTTTTAAAGCTTGTCGAGAGAGCCTATAAAAACCATTAAAAGTAGGCATTAATAATACTATTAAAATAAATTTGTCAATTTTTCGGCGCGTTTGCGCCGCAATTATGTATTACAATTTGTAGTGGCAGGAGCGCGACCGAAATGTACTTTTTTCACTTTTGATTCACCACCCCAATCTGAACATTGGATCAATGGTCCTGTTCTTGCATTATGTTTTATTGGTTTTTCAAGTGGTCAACATTTTTGGGGGCAGTTATGTTAACAACCCCCCCTCCCCCCAGAGCGCGCCGGTAAGTTCGGAATGAATGGACTTGGAGGGGGACCAGTGGAGGTACCTACGGATACCTCGTCGTGGGCGGATGGGGGGGGGGAGGGGAACGACTTGGCAATAACAAGGGGTGATGATTGCTCCTACCCCCAAAGCCCCGGTTTTGGCGGTGAATGGGTCGATGGATGTTTTAGGTGTTTATATTTTCTTATTATGTTTTTGCCATCTTGACAATTTTCTAGAATAACTGCAAACTTAATAAATCTAAATTAAGTGCGAGCGAAGTCTGAAAATTTTTTGTTATTCTACTAAGAAACTTGCATTTTCTTTCAATATTTGGTTTGTAAATCCATATAATAGTTTTTAGAATGCAAAACGAAATTTGGTAATGCATGTAAGAAGGATGGGAATTCCTTTATAATTTTGGTTGAATAATTTACATCTTTTAAAGCAAAATGATGGATAAATGATTACTGCGTTTATAATATATGATTTATATTACAAGCTGACAAACTTACAGGTAAAGTATTGCGAGCAGAGACGTGCGAGTGATGCCGAAAATTTTACTTTTCTGTGTAGGCATCTGGCAATTCTTTTTCAATATATGGGTTTATGGTAAATCAATGTTTAATTCAACATAACTCTAATATATTGAAGTGTAGTTAGGCTTAATGTTTAACAATTTACACTGACAAGCTGAGACTTGATATTCATGAACTGACATGTTATGAAGTCTTTTAATTGTTGTATTTCTTACACATGCTCCCGTGGGGTCCGGGGACGCATTTAGGGCATGGCAGGTGCAAGGGGGCATGCGGGATAGGGGCGGCAGCCCCGGAAATTTTGGTGCGTAAGTTTTCAAGCCTAAAATTGCTGATTTTTTGAAAGTCATATTACTCAATTTTGAAAAGGGTGAAATAATGTTTCATGCAAGTCTTGAAATTTGTTGTATTTTTCACTTTGCACTTTCTGAAGGAGGGGTCGTTCCTTACATTTAACATTAAGGAGCAAAGGATAAGTTTAATGTAACGTCTGAAGACTCATATACTTAATTCATTCGGTGTGCAAGTATAAAAAATAAAAATAATAAAACCCCATACTGAGAATGTGGGCAAAGCCTATAACTGCTTGTTGAGAGATGCCCATGCCCCCGCCCCCCGTATGATGCCCCCCCCCCCACACACTGTAACGCTACAGCATGCAGTCACGATTTTGCTGAATGTATGTTAAATGTACCATTAATTCCATAAGAACACTTCAATTAGTTGGATGATGATCGACCTTTTAAAATTTTTATTATTAATTTATGCGCGATAAGCGAAGCGTTGAGACAATGTATGTTACTATAATAAGGAATGCTAAAGGAGATATCAATTCGATTAAAGATACTGTTATTAGAAATATCATTTCACATTGTTCAGAATATATAATTTTTCTCATTCTTCCTCTTGCCTCGTGTTAAAATTCATTTGGTGCTTTGTTAATATTTTAGTTATGAACTTTCCTTTTCCCATTACTTAGTTTTATGGCCACGAGTATTCAACCGACTGGTAAAGCAGGGAATGGTCAGTGTGGAAATGCTGAGCGAGCGGAGCGTGAGCTTTAGCATTTGCATTTATAAAGAGTATATGACATGAATTGGAGGCGAGATCTTACTATGGGCTGAAACTATCAGAATCAGTAAACGTTGCAAGTGTTCACTGTGAATCTTGTAGTCAACGTAAGACTATTCCTTAAATAACAATGTCATATCACTAGTAAGCACGAAACTGCTGTGGTGGCTCTCTTGGGTTTATTTTTTGTTGTCCCCGGATAAAATTAAAATATCATTATTTTATGCTTGATCTCCACAGCAATTTCCAGAGTGAGGATCCGACTTTCTGTCAGATGTAATTAGTGGTATATATTCTCATTGGTTTTGGGAAGGTAATTTTCAGTGTTCCATCAATGTCATAGCTTTTAAATCCAAAAAGCTTGCCGTTATTGGGGGCCAGTTTTTAGTCGGTAATTGGATTTTTGTAGGTACGGACTACAAAATTGAATATATTCTTTTGTTATACAAAAGCTTAAAGTATTGACAATTTAAATTACCGCATAAACGTGAAAAAAGTATAATTTGGTGGGGCAATATATTCCCCCTCTTGCTATAAATACGATTGTATAGTTTAAACAATTTTTGAACAAAACGTATGCATCCGCTCCATCCTTAAAGTGTAATGACCATATTGGGGTATAGTCCTTTCAACTTGGGCTGAACTATATGCAAGGATTTCCTGGGTGAAAATCTTGCAGTCAACGTTGGACTACATTCTTAAACAATATGGTCAATATCATGGTAACATGGGAACCTCTGTAAAAAAACAAGAAAAGTGAGCTCAATCTATGGTTAATAAATTTTTATCGTCCCGGATAAAATAAAGAATACTCTTACCGCTTATGTTGATTCTCTTAGTAAAAAATTAAGACAATTTCAGTGTGGAAGAGATCCATAATGCTATAAGGAAAAAATGTATAGTTGGTATAAATTCAAACTCATTTGGTTCTTGAAGGCATTTCAAGATGTTCCCAATATGTGTCACTAAGGGGTCGCCCAGCTAGTATAAGGACGCTATTATAAAAACTTATTATAAGGACGCATTATAATAGAATTTGAGGGTGTTATAAATAATTATAGTAATAAGGTCCGTTTTCATAATACAATCAGGGTCGTAAAATATTTTAAGGGTCGCTATTCATATACAAAAGAGGGCCTCATATATAGATCGAATATTCATATAGGGTTGCTATTCATAAATCGACAAGGAGGGTCATATTTATTTAATAGGAGAAGGGTCGTATTTTTTATAAAGGGTCGTTTATAAGTGGGTCGTAGTCTAATCGAACAATGGTCGCCTATTATTATATTTAAGAGAGGTCGCTATATTCATAAGGTATATCTAAGGGTCGACCCTTCTATACATTTATCAAATAGCGACCTGTTTCGGTTCGTGATATAATGATCCTTATTTTGCCTGTAATGTTGACCCTCTTTTTCGAATTATGAATAGGCTTTTTATAATGATTATATACGACCCTTTGGATATTGACCTTTTGTGAATGTGCTGCGTCTTCTCCTATTCTGAATAGGACTCTTTATCTTTGATTGATGGATAGTGCCCTATATGATTAACCCCCATTTGAGTATTATGAAAGCGATTTTATGATTATAATGATATAGTGACCTACGATGCTTATTTGAATAGAGGTTCCTTATAATTTATGCCCTTATTTTCGATTAATGAAATGCGACCTTTCTAATATTATGAATGGCATCACTATTTGAATAATTGGGTTCCTTTAGGTTTTGATATGACCCTATTTTTCCCTTAATCAATAGCTGACACTTCAGGTATTAGGGAATTACGAGTTATGAATAACGACCCTTTGAACATGGTCCTTATGATGTGGTCTTATGAACTAGCGAAATTATCCCGTCATAACCTTTATTGAACTTGAATGAGTTTAATACGAGTGTAATGTCATACAAGATTTGAACCAGTGACGTCTGGAATGGTTTTCTTGGCCGCTTCATTTCCAAATTTTGAAGGACTGAAAATAAATAACGGGTAAAGACCATAAGATTAAAACCCCCCCCCCCCCCCCACCAAAAGGGGGTTCATTATTTTGCTTTGGTTCTTTAAAAAAAACTGCTGTTCTCACCTGGACTGCTGGAGGCATGATGCATGGATTTAGGGCTTTGATCATCTTCTGAAGATATTTTGTTTCGATTCAATATAGATGATTAGCTATTTATTTCCCTTTGACAGACGTCTTTTTTTCTCTTAATCGCCGGCTACCTGTTTTTTTCTACAATTCTGCTTTAGGGCCTCGTTTCTCGACGAGTTCTCTTTTTAAGGCTAAAAAATAATGTGGTAGGGGCTGTGATCGGTGGCGCACCGTCCACGGGAAATATTTGAAGTGATCATTCAAAGTGACACCGCTAGGAGATTTGACAGAGTTTGCGGGGTGAGGCTTTCAGCCATATGTTTGCCGGCCCTGACCAGCGATTGGGCCTTTCACGGTGGCAATCTACGCTCTCTCTCTTTTACCCTTCTGCCTTTTTTTTTTTGTTCATCTTTGTCGTGATTCCTATTATTTCTTTGGATACTTCCCTTTTCTTTTCCTGTTTTTTCCCTTTTTTAAATAATTTCATGTCGGGGGTGCGCGGGGGCCTTGCCCCTGCCCCCTTAGGATACTGCTAGTGGGGGCGACCATTGTTAGTAAACATTCTCTGCCCTCCACACATATGTATAATATCAACGTTCGGCGCGAAATGAACCCCACCCCCCCCCCTCCATATTTTTCCATTGTGGACGACTGAGTCCCTTCAATTTATCGTGCCTGCTACGGACTACTAAAAGGACGGCACATCCACCCACCCACTCCCCCACACAACACCACCCCCACCACTCTACCATTGATGACGTTGATGCATTGAACAGAAGTCATAGGAGCCTAATGAATAGACTTAGCAAATACTTTGATTTTAGCATATTCTTACTTCATAAAACCCAGGGTTTTACTATTTGACGTGCATTTACTAAATACGATGGTGTTCTGCTTTGTTCGGAACTTGGTAAACGAACTTAGCGTGTGGACTGTACGCTGCAGTCAATTAGATATCTGCATGGGCATTAGCGTGATGTGATGAATAATTACTGTGCTCTCGTGTTCATTTCATGTACCATCCATCTATTTTGAATTTTGTATATCATCAGAAATTAATATTGTATTGTTGTTTGTATTTATCCATTATTTACAAAGGAAAGATACTGTGAAAAATAACGAACATAAAGAACAATGACAGCACAAATGTTACTTCCACTAGGAGGTCGCGCATTCAATCATGTAGGGGAATTGTTTGAATTTGACTTTATATATAGATGAAATTTTTCAGATAAAATATCAGTTAGATTTTCGAAAGAATCAATATTAAATTTTAGATGTATGTTCATATTAGATCTCTCACTTGTTGAAATCATAAAAATACATTATCAGTATATAGATATAGCCCTCAATTTATATTTCACCCATCAGATTTTACTATACAATTTACCGGATGTTATTATTCCGGTGTGAGGCCGTATGGGATTTGGAGAAGAAGGGTCACGACTTGAGTAGTGTGTGTTTTCCTTATTTTGTTGCTGGAGGTGACAGATCCCCCATGGTTTGCAGAAGGAGGTTTAGCTTGGTTTTGCGATTGAGCGTTTACGTCGAATAGACTTTCTTTTGCGCGTGGATGGATGCTGACTCTCTGCACTTCGATTCCTTGGACTACGTTGAAAGTTTTTTGGAGACGAGACTATGATGACTGAGGAATCCGAATTTGCAAGACATGTCATATTTTCGAAATTGGTAGAATTATTATGATATCAGGATTTCTTGATTAAAGTATTATAGTCTAATTGGCATTGATGATCAGATGTTACGTATGGTTTGCCGAGTGGTGTATACAGA
The DNA here is from genome assembly GCA_001188425.1 of Eucidaris tribuloides. Lineage (NCBI taxonomy): Eukaryota > Metazoa > Echinodermata > Echinoidea > Cidaroida > Cidaridae > Eucidaris > Eucidaris tribuloides. Next base: position 38,689 of record JZLH01S0071673.1, read on the forward strand.
GTTAAAGGGACACAGACGCATTTTATCGACACGGTGTCGAACTCCCCGAGATCCCCGACACGGAGCGACGGGAAGTTTGTTTCTTTCGCTGTCATGGCCCGTCAATGATCCTGCTTTTAGCAGAACAGGCATGCGAGCCACTGTCTGCGCTGTTCAAGCGTGGGGGTAGTATTTCCCCCAGTGGTATCGTGTGTTGGCATATATTGTTGAAACTTTTTCTTAATAAATTGAGTCTTTAGAATAATTGGCAGTGATTGGGTTGGGGAAATAGGCAGGGGCAAATGGTTTCATGCAGGAGGGTCGGTTCCGCGGCATTGGGAGTCGGATCGTTGGTCTTTTTGTTATCTGGATTTGACACGTGAAGACGACGGCCCAGGCGTCACAGGCACGTGTCATGTGTGTCGTGTCATGCTCGAGCGTACGGCTGCGGTTAGAGATAAATTGTACGTTCTGCTTTCGTTCGGGATCTTGACTATATATGTATATTGTAGATTGTGCCGTGTCTGCATGATACAAATCTTTATGTACGTTTGTTTTGTCCATATCTGTGACCCCCCCCCCCCATGGCAAAAGGCTGTGAGTAAGCTGAATTCTTTTTCAAAATTGAGTTTACAGTGTACTGGTGTACTGTTAGGCCCGGGCGGGGCGCAGTAAAACATAATGTTGGTACACATGCGTGACCAAAAAGGTTAGAGGGGTGTTTTCAGTTTTGCGCGGGCACGCTGTGCACGCGTTTTAGGGCGTATCAACATTGTTTTTCACAAAGGGTGGTTTGAAAGATGTTAAGCATTTTAGGGTATTGGCGGTTTATTTTTTTCCGTAGCTTTTTTGAAGATGTGTAACGTATTTTAGGGTATGTTTAGGGGCCACAATGTGTAATGAGCACGGGAAATATCGTTTAGGGGGTTATTTTGCACACGAGAAACTTGGTTAGGTGGTGTTCGCGTGTCTCGGAAATTTTGTTCAGCATTGTGTAACAGCTTATGTTTGGACTGGCCACCCCCCCCCCCCCCCCCGCGATGTAGGGGACTCGGTACTCATGTCAAACATGGGATTTTTACGAACCAAAATATTATTCAGTGTCCCTTTGTTTCCTTATCCGTGGTTAAAAGGGATCACGGATTGGTTGCTTTAGCGGGTGGCTACATAACTTTTTTTGGCACTTTGCGCCGGCGTCGGAACTGTGGGATTTTCAAACAGTGAAAAATTGTCGGCGGCCTGAAAATTTTTGCGTGCCCGAAATATAGATATTGTTGTCTGTGTGTGGGTCTGTGTATGAATTATTATTAGAATTACATACATTTGCGATCAATAATTTCGTTTGCTGAATCCAAAATCCATGATTATATTTTTATTTTTATTAGGTTCATCCTTGGATGTATTATGGATGTGTAAGGATTATGACATTGTGTTAGCAAGCAGCGTTAAGCGCAATGTCATGTTTTGTGTTGTGCGCCTCTGTGGGGGCATGGGGAGGGATATGCCACAGAAGGAAAAATAATTACACCATATGCACTGGAAAAAAGCTTGTCTTTTGTTCATTGTTAAAAAAAAGTTTAATTTGATCCCACTTCCCCACCTTAATAAAGTTTTTACTGTTCCATACATTTTATTTTTTTTTTTTTTTTTTACTGTTATTCACTGTAAAGTACTTACACTCTTTCAACACTTTTCTGTACACTTTTTATAAACACTTGAATGTTTATTAGAAAACATAAATTTTATGTTGAGAAATTCTGTGTTCACTATTGTGTTTCAAAGTTCATGTTTATTTTGGACTTATAAAACTTGACATGTTTCATAAACCGTTTAGGTGTTTACGTATATCT
>JZLH01S0071700.1:0-14017 GCA_001188425.1 Eucidaris tribuloides
ATCAACGATATAATATGAGTTCTACAAAAATAACTATAAAACATACAAATCATATTCGTATAAAGGTAATGGTAAGGCTTTATGGTCTTGTATCACTGATGTTTGGTAAATGGTGGAAAATTATAAACATGCAATTTATGCGACACTCAACCTAATTATATGAAAATACAGAAATAGTTTAAACTAGAGCAGTAACATATTTGTAAAGTGGCTTTCTAGTTTGGAGAGGTCATAAATTGAGGTATATGACCCCAACGTTTTACTCAGGTTCTTGCCGATCCTATGGCATTAATAAGACTGACTTAATGAAGGTGCATTCGGTTTACCTGGGTGATATCAAAGCCAAGTGCCTCTCTGAGATAAATCGGGAAATTTGATGCAAGTACGTTAAACGTGAAAGACGCCGCAAAATCGCCAACAGCAACCGCTATTACCGGAAGTGACGTCACAATAGAGAGCCACGGATAAGAATCTGGTCGCTTTAAAAAGAAGTGAAATATCGCAAGTCTCAGTGGTGTGAAGCGTTACTGGATTTGAATAAATGATTCCAAACAAATCGTCTGTTTTAGCATTCCATTTTTCTCATTGTACTGGACCAGACATTCTCTGGAGACGGTTATGTAATGTTTACTCAAAGGTTAAAGAACTGGTTTATGGACTTGAATTTGAATTAGAATAAGGATTGTAGTTTGGGTAGGGGTAAAGTTTAGAGTTACGAGAGTATAGTTTTCGAATATGGGACAGATGTTCTGGAAAGTTTCCCATGTCAGTTACATTAAACCATGCAAATTCCTAAAATTGAAGTCACTATCAGTTTTCTATTAGACTTCTTTTCAAATTGGTCTTCGGGTACATTTTTGATGTTCTTGTGAAAATGTGTGTGGTGAAATATCGGTAATTACTGGTAATGTAGGATATTTTGTAAGACCTTTAACACGTCTATACTTCGGGTATCTTCCAATATGGGTTCTTTGGGTGTATTTGTAACACTATATCTCAACAAGAGGCTAGACGTATGGCCATCTCGCCAATTTTCACACTTTTTATGAATGCATTTTAACACATTGTATCAAAACTTTCAGAATCATTTGTATCGCGGATAAACATACCCTTATGTAAAGGGGAAAATGTATGACGTACGAACAAACAGCTAGAACAAAGTACGCACTGTAGCATTTAATCTTTTGAAATACATATTCGAAATGTAAAGTCGTATTACATATCATTTTTTTTTTAAATTTAATTTTACACTATTACTAGCACTATACTTTTCAAAATAATTCAGCAAATTGTAAAAGAATGTGGTCGCGTACATACCTTCGATTCATTTCTCAGAGACGTTAGAATATAATTCTTTTCTTCTGCAGAAATTCGGGGGTGTGAAGACGGAGAGTCGTATACTATTAACACCCAAGCGATAAACCAAATAATGCCAAGAGTCCCTGGAAAATAATAGTCATGAAATATCTTTAATTAGCATTCCAATGTCGTTTCAAACCAGAAGTTCTAAACTTTTGATACAAAGTAATTGTAACATTCGTAGTATCAAAGTATAATTTCGTGAAAGCATATTTGTTTTTTTTTTTTTGTCAATTTTTCATGATAAGCCGACCTGTCTTCTGCTAACTTCGCTTTTATATTTCTTATATTGCTCTTTTATTCATGTCTCATTGTGTAAGAACAATCCATGGGCTTTATTTTTTTTAGTTTGTATCAAGAAACCTTCACCGTTACTACTTTTCTTGTTGATTCTGACAGAGAGTTTCTTTTTGGAGTGTCATTCACTACGTCACTGTTTCTTCTTCTAATTCGTTAGTGGAAGGTATTTATCAATTTTGTCACCAAGCAAACATCTCATTGGAGGCCTAGCCATCGTTGCAGTGATCAAGGAGGAAAATTCAATGCTGCTGTTGTGGCGTTAAATCATTTCATGATAAGCCAGTACTGTCAGCAAACGCCACCACCTAGTCCCTGGCGATGGTAAGCAACCTGGCCAACTCTGCAGGTATCCTGAGAGGGGTAATGGAACCCCCAATGAAAGAAGTGTCACACAAAGCCAAGGCAAAGCCAATGGCAGCATCTACATCCTGTGTCTCCAGGTCAGCTTCTTTAGCTAGAGACTAAGGTAGAGCTAACCCCCCCCCCCCAAAAAAAAAAAAAAAAATCTACTGACCACTCACCCTGCCATCGCGTCAAAAAACTCTCAATCAACATGAAAGTAGCAACTAAGAGAGGCCGTATTGCCCATGGCCAGAATGAGTGCAACTACGCTTGTAGTCGCAGTTTGACCAGCACCCACTCGGAATGTTAATCTTCAGATGAAGTTTTTGCATTCAAAGCCACAACATAGCTGCAAGGCTGATGGAAGTAGAAAACTGTCCCAACCAATAGAAGGAAGCAAAGACCATTCTTCTGCACAAAAAAAGGACAAGGCAGGCAGCAAAAACTACCGACCAATCGATCAGCCTACATACCTATGAAAATATTCACCTGAGTAATACAAAACAGGCTCAAGAAGGTATTAGATCAAAACCAACCAGAGGAGCAAGATGGATTCAGAGGAGGATTTTATGCAACAGATCACCGACAATGAATTAAGCCGCTCACAATGTAACGAATACCAGCTCAATCTTTGACTAGGTGTGGTGGGCTTCCAGAAAGCCTTCGACTCCATAGAACATAAATACATGTTTGATGCCTGAGGAATATAGGAATTGAAGAAGGTCACATCCACATCTTGGAGGACATATACAGAGATGTAACTGCAAGAATCCATATAGATAATGATATCATAAAAGAAGTGAGAATAAAGAGAGGTGTCGGACAGGGGGACATATTATCATCTAAAAGTGTTTAAAAAGTCCAAACTTAAAGGAAATGTAATCAACATAAATGAAGAGCAGCTAACTAACCAACGATATGCAAACGATGCAGCACTGTACAAGATATGGAAGAGCAGTTACACAGTCTGAATACTGAAAGTCACAAAAGTTGGCTTGCAAATGCATATGGGGAAGAGAGAATTCATGAATAACTTTGAAACAGAAGAGGAAATAAGAATATATCATCTGCAGTTAGGAAAAGTTGATAGTTACAAATTTTGGGCCAAACCTTGAAAAAGAGGGCTGCACAAGAGAAAAAAATATTGGCAAGGATTGAAAGGAGGATGGGGATGTCTTAATACAGTATGCACAGCAAATTATTAACAGACATGAAATACCACTCTCAAATACCACTCTCAGGAGAAGGATATTAGACCAGTGCATTTTACCACTATATGAAGCAGAAACCTGGTCTACAACTAAAGAAATGGAACAAAAATTGAAAGGGGCACAGAGGGCTATGGAAAGAAGAATGCTCAATTTGGTAATTACGTGAGAAAGTAAGGCACAGCGACATACGACAGCAAACCAATGTAAAAATATCATATCGAAAATAAATGAAATGAGGTGGAGAGCTACATGCAAGGCACTTATCTGGAACATAAGACATCAGATGGCCTACGAAACTCACAGAATGACAATCAAGAACAGGAAAAGAAGAAGAGGCCGACAAAAGAGGAGATGAGGAGATGAAATCACAATATACACAGAAACAAAAACGTTCAATAGAATGGCAGCAAATACAAGTGATAGGAAACTGATTGAAGGGGCTTCATCCGACAATGTTTGAACAATGCCTGATGACAACGATGATGATGATGATGATGCCGCTGATGATGATAATAATGATAATGAAACGTCACATTTACCATAAACATTTCGTTGTCACTTACCAAACAAATAGAAGGTAGACGGCCAGCCGCCTAGGAAGTCAGAATCACTCAACAGTCCCGAGATAGGTTGTCCCACAATCTGACCCATTGGCAATCCTTTTCACCGCAAATATGTGAAAATGGTCGTCTCAAATAATAATCTGTTTCTTGTTACTTCACGAATCTACTATCTAAACACGTGCATTATATCAATGTTTAATTCTACGAGAGGAAATCTAGGAAAAAACAAATCGACGTGCTCAAGAAACAAAATTAAATCATTAAATTAAACGCGATGGCTGCTATTGCATATAGTATTTAAAATTTTATCCGGTGAATTGCTGGAAAAGCAATGCAGTCATTCAGGTTATATTGATCTACACCACGAGACGATAGCGGGCACCTCAATACACCACGTGCCTAAATTCATTCCGTATTGAGATATTGTACGGGCCATCAGTGTGAATTAATATAATAATAATTCTACCGTGTTCGGGGCAATACTAGCTAATTGCTACTGTTTTATTAAACAGAAACGTAACAAAACTCAAATAAGAAGTAATATATAAGACTTAAATGTTTGCACGGCGAAATTCACAATTCGATGAGAGGTTTTCGGTACAACCATGTACGTTGGAAAACTCCACGTTCCGTTTGTTGTTTCGTCCTTTGTTGTTTGATTGACATCGTATTGTTTCTTGTTGCTGGTATATATACCAGGGTTTTCTCGCTCTTCCCTCATTCTCCTGACGACGGCCTGAGCATTCTGACCGGAACGTGGAGTTTTCCAACGTACATGGTTGTACCGAAAACCTCTCATCGAAGAAGTAATATCTCGAACTACTGTGTACATACTCGGTGAGATATGTGGCTGGTTTTCAGGAAATGGTGTATCATGAAGTCAGTAAGTGTATCCTACTTTTTTCCTTGAACATACCTGCAAATGCAATTGCGAGAAGTGTACTCCGGTCATTGGGAGGGGCCCATCGCGACATCATGGCGTACAAACATGGCATGTTGAGGCCCTAAAATGGATTAAATTTGTGTTCGTCATATAATTTGCACACCCCGAAATGAACTTAACGACCAAATAAGCTAAAGTCATGTACAATGTGAAGATTGACATAATTCATCAGATCTCACAGAATTCATAAAAACGAATGCTGATAAAATTTTATTAGTAAATACAATGTATTACGTAACGTCGCGTCTCGCTTACTGTTTTTGAATTTTACACGACCGTAGTATGTCAGACTTCCAGACCCAATTCGTGTATCATCTGTGAAAACTGAATACCTGCCCATTCAATCATGCAAGGTCAGAACCCGACACCAGTGCAATTGGATAACTGTCAATCAATTTGTGCTACGGTTGGACTCTACCAAATTCAAAAATTAGTGGGTGACAGCTACATCCAGTGTCTGAAACCTAGACTACCGTTACAAAATACAAATACAAATAGATGAACATTTTTCGAATGGATCTCCGGTCATTGTGGCTTACGTCACAACGAAAGAGTGGACAGAAAAGCCAAACCAGGTTTGAATAAACCAATAGAAATTTCAAATTCTCTGTGTAAATCAGAGTCGAATTGTATAATTCATGCCTTTTATATGAAGAAATGGCAAGAAAGATGGACAGAAGATATTTCTCCCTTGAAGGAGGTGGTAAAAAGTGTACATCGCACCTTTATGTGTAAATTAAATAACAGAAAATATGAATCGATCTTGCACCGTCTCAGAATGGGAAATATCGGCTTGAATGCAAATTTACACGCAATGAATATGCATGAAACAGGGATGTGCCCTCGTTGCCCTTTTGAAGAGGAAACCGTGCATCATTATTTATGCGTATGTCCTTGTTATATCCATGGAGCTACCATGTTATATCCATGGAGCTAGCTCCATGTTATATCATAGAAAGGGCTATGTTATTCACAGAAGCAGGAGTGAACTAACATAATATAACAAGTTTACTGAATTCTACAGATGTTATTCACCAACAGGCTCTGGTATACTACGTACTAAGAACTAACAGATTTTATCTAACATTGTGAAACTGCACCTTTGCACACGCCCAAAATGTTTGTTCAACGTTTCTGTCAGAGAAGGAAGAGTAGTATTATAAGATGTAAATTTTTGAAATTTTGATTCGCTTTTGTATTTTTGTATGCCATAATTACGTTTTTGATTCTGCTTAATACAGATTGGAATAATGGTTAAATATTATCCGATCAAAGAATAGACGTTGGCATCCGGCCGAGCATATCGGTGGGTTTGGAGGGTCTAGACTACCCACCTCTCGAGAGGGTAGTTGAGAAACCTGACACGATGTACTGTGTCCGGGTTGACACCTTGGGGCCCTAGAAAGCGGGTATGTCTTTTGCTATAGACAGCCACGTCATGTTAAATTTTTAATATAAAAACTCCGAAAATGTATGAAATCTATGATTCAATTAAAAAGAAATTATTGAGAGACATGGCGTAAATATTCAATCTGAATTTATAACGCCAATATACCAAACAACAACAACAACAACAACCACAACAACAACTAGAGCAGCGGCTTAGTTCTTCATCCTTTATATTTCAATAACTTTTCAACGTATGAATCCCAAATTTTGAACACTGCATTTTTAGGTATTTATCTTTAGTTGGATCAAATCTGAGCAAGAATGGATTTTTTTGCAAATCATGAAATCAATCTTTAAGAGTACATGATTCATGCATTTTTTTCTCTTTCCTATGATACGCACATATTTCATATTCAGATTGTCAGCAATTTACAACATCATGATAAATACCGTGTTAGTAAGTACACTTGAACAGGACATTCTTTCATTTGGTCGGTGAATTACATGTAGATTTTCGGTAGATCCTACATTGTATTCAACCCTAATGTTACACTGTTGTGTTGCTTACGGGATCCAGAGAATATTTTCGTACGGATGCAAAGTAAGGAGTAGGCTACGCTTAACACTGTTCATGCTTGTAAAGGAGGACTAATATCATTGCTCTTTTGCATCAATCTCGGCTTTGCCCCCCCCCCACCTTCAATTTTTCAAAATGCTCAAGAGGGTTATAGAAAGACTACTTGGGATTGGGTTCTTCTACATACGGACAACAAACCTCAGAGTAAGGTCGAAAAGCAAGAAAATAAAATAACTCAGTCAAAAGACAAGAATTCTTATACGTACTTCAAAAAACCCTGTTAAGAACCTCACGATGAACATGGTTGCAGCACCATTGTAAGCAGCCAGAGGAGTAAATAGAGTACAGACAGATGAAAGGAAATAGGACAGCCCGTACATCCACATGGCCGCTTTACTGTGTTTGTCAGCGTAGAAACCAGCCGGAACTTGTAGGATGATAAACCCGTAGTAGAACGCCCCTAAGATGAACTCTTGTGTCCGAGCATCCCAGGGAAACTCCCCTTGCTTTGAGGCAAAAAGTCACGAAAGTTTTGTCTCACTTAGTCTGTGATTGTTGATCCCCGAGTTTCTGAAACAATTTTTCGAATCACTTTATGAAGACTTCTGCCACTAATGACAGCTATACACCTTTTAGTAACCGATGATTATTCAAGTCTTGCGTTTCTTGAAGTTTACAACCCTGGAAAGTGCAGCCCCCGGGGGGGGGGGGGTCACTCGACTTACAAAGTGATACCTATGTGCCGCACCGAAATTGAAAATCGGGGCTCTGGAACCGGCTTGAGCGAAAAATGGGGGTCTCTGGAACTGGAGTTAAGGCTTCAGAAAACCTCAAAATGCTATGCTCTGGAACTGCACCGCGGCGAAGTTCCGGCGCGAAATGGCAATGCTCTTTCGCGAAGCGGCGCGGCCGAGCAAAAAATCAGAAGCGGAACGGCAAATTTGGGGGTGTCTGGAACTGGAAAAATAAAAAATCTTCTGTGACTTCTGAAATTGAGATGCTCTGGAACGGAAATTTGGGCTGAAAATGGGGGTCTCAACCGCGGCACGTACGTATCACACAATTATACTAAGTGCCCCCCCTGAACCCAATGCAAAAGGTCCTGAGAGAAATGTTTAAACAGGTATTGCAACCATCACTTTTATCGATATCCATGTCAATAATGCCTATTTTCACTTATTCTGTACAATACGGGCCAAAGTGTACCGAAGTGTGATGTCACTCTGGTTCAGAAATTTGTATGGACAATGGCGAAGGGGCCGTGTTTTGCGCGTGGGTATATCCACCAATGGAAGGTTATACCTGTACAGAGTCACGATTTTGCTGTCCTAAATAATTATTCTAAAATCTGAACCAGTTTGACGTCATTACTTTGATACTATAATTTATGCTTATTCTTCGGAAGATCGGATCTACACATCTTTCTCTCACTACTGACCTAGATGAGCTTAACAAGTGAAGTCCATTGTAAGTACAGTATAAAGTTTTATGAACTCAATTTTGTACTTCATAGATATATCGATTTGAGGTCAAGGAGCGAAGACTTTGGTCGAATTGTCACGTTGTAATGTTCTAAGCGGTACATTGTACTACAGTGTGTCTCCCAAAAAAATTGTGCAAGTGAAAACCGCTCTCTTTGGCAATTAGAAAATACTCTTGTGACATTATGCTTGCATAGTCGTCAAGGGCATATTCTTAGCTTTCGAAAAACGTTAGCTTTGTTCAATGTGCTTGTTTTAATCTTGAGATGTGTGTGTGTGTGTGTGTGTTGTTTTTTTAATAAGAAAGGGTAAAATCACGATTGAGACACTTTCACTGCAGTCCCTTGTAATACTGACACAACTGCGATTCCACATTTTTTTTTTTACAAGATATCTCAAGATTAAAACATTATTGGCCAGATGGCATTTAAAAGCTGAGACTTTGCCCTTGGCGATGATGTAAGCATCATGTCATAAGAGTATTTTCTAATTACCAAAGAGGGCGCTTTTTACTCTCACAATTTTTTGAGACATGCTGCAGCGCGTCTCCAAAAATTGTACAGGTGAAAAGCGCCCTCTTTGACAGTTAGAATATACTGCTCTGACACATGTTTACGTCAACATCACGGGCAAAGTCTTAGCTTTCAGATGTTGTTTGTTTTGTTTAAATTGCTGGTTTTGATCTCGAGATATCTTGTAAACAACAAAAGGGTGGAATCGCAATTGTGTCACTATTACGGGAAGAGGGCCTGATGCTATCATTGACTAAATTATAAAAGTGGTACATTTGTGATTTTACCTTTTCGTTGTTAACTAAACATATCTCAGGATTGATTGAAACAAGCAAACTGAACAAAACAATCGGCATTTGAAAACTAAGAATATGCCATTGATGGTGAGGTAAGCATAACGTCACAAAAATGTCTTTCTCATTATCAAAAAGGGCGCTTCTTACTTGCACAATTATTATTATTATTGCTTTGTCATCATTTCGGATGACAGGGACTAGAAAAGTGAACTTAATCACTGTTACCCTCAGGCATCCAGTCCCCGTGTAGTTTGAATATGGATATGTGACCACAACACCGGGTTTTACCCTTCTCTTTTCGATGAAGTGCGTGGGTTCTTTAACGTGCTGAGGTGGTTCTGTCTCAACACGGGACCTCCGGCTTTACGTCCTATCCGAGGGACGAGGTAATGGGGATAAAGTGTCTTACCCAAGGACACAACCGCCATGGCCCGGCGCGGATTCGAACTCGGAACTCTAGGTCGATAAACCGAGTCTTCTCCACTGAGCCATGACGCCTCCCCTCACTGAGTCATGACGCCTTTTTTTGAGACACACTGTACATTCCTACCAGTAACATTAATTAGTAATCACCCTTCTTACAATACTTGAAACAATATTTGCTCGTAAATGCCCAGGCGTGTCCATCCGCAGTCGCTCCAATAAAAATATTGACGGGCAAACACAATTATGGACTTATCCCCAAGTAATTTTGACAACTTCAAAATTCATAAAATGTAATGCAAGGACACTTCAAAACCATTAAAGTGATAGGCAAACATTGTGGAGCTTTCATCAAAAAAATAGTCAAACTTTGATATCTGAGCTACATAGTGTTCAAATGGACAAATAAACACCCTAGAATACAAAAGTTTGGAAAGTTATGCTGCCAATGGTAAGGTATGCATGAATAAACAATTTCTACTCCGGTGGATGATAAAATAGCCTAGATCTGCAAACAGTAAGGGAGGAAATGGGCAGGGAACCGGTCAATTTGAATGCTTGTAGATTTGCACTTTTTTTTAAAGCACTAAATCATCATTTTGAAATACAATTTTTTTCAGGGCGTCATTTTTAGACCTTATCAAAGACACTTTGAGCGTGGAGGATTATGTAGCTCACATTTTTTAACTGTGGTAAATGTGAGCCGGTGGCTCTAATCTTAACATTGAAATATACGACCTACTACTAAACACAATTTTCAATTTTTCGGCGCGCTTCGCACGCAAACTCTATATTGCAAGTTTGCGCGAGGAACGTACCAAATTTTTTGACATTTTTCTTACTCCCCCCCCCCCATCCGAAAAATGGTTCGACGCCCTTGTAATTGTTTTAAGTACAAAAAGAACAGGTGTACCCCGAAAAATGAGAGTGAGAAGGAGAATTTGTTCTATTTTTAGAACAAAAAACACTCACCTGGCTTTCCACAATCGTCCCGTTACTGGAATAGATCCGGCACACTTCGGCTGAGGAGTTTACCGAATTGTCGATGTGTGTACTATAACTGCTGTTAACCATGGCTGTTATTGCGACACTCACATTGGATCGGGACATGAAGCCGACCATAAAACCGAAGAAGGTCATGTAGGCAAATATGTACCGAGCAGATAATAACTTGTTGCTTTCTTTCGCTGAAAAGAGATATTTGACATATGGTTAATTCTGACATATGCATGCATAGTGGGTTCCTTACCCCCCCCCGACCCCCCCCCCTAAAAAAAAAAAAAAAAAATTCCAATCGGGAGAAAATTATTTTAGGTAATTATTTTTCTCAAAAGGTATGTGTATTTGGTATCATATTAAAGCAAAATAAATTTTCTTTCTGATCAAGTTGAGATTAAGTTGTCACATTATACGATATGAACAAAAACATACCTATCACTGCAAGACCAAGATGTTTCGTTTTGGACCCAAATTTGTTACAATTTATTTAAGAGAATGTTGGGGTAATTGTTTTATTTCAAATTGTACTTTAAATTCCTTTACATGTTCTTTTTCAAAATCAAAAACTGAAAGCATGAATCCGAAATAGCTGCTCGCTTCAGACCACAAGAACTTATGAGGTACCTATAAGGCACCAGGTTTCAATGAAGCCTTTTTGATTAAGATGTTTTGCCATCAATTATGCTCAAAACCCACTCGATACAATACAGTCCAATTATCAAATTACTAGCACTTCTGTGATATGGAAAATAGTTTTGATGGACGTTTATGTTACTATATGTCGTGGAAATATGAGGATGAGGCAAATCTTGGCGACCGCTCGTTATTGTACCGGTCATTATTAAGAGCATCAGCATTAACAGCAAGCGCATGGGTCTCAGGGTGGATTTCGAGCCGCCGTCATAGTTTACTTTGTACATCTTTGTTGCTGCATATCTATGCAGCATAGATATCAGTGTTGGGTGTCTCGAGACGTGTCTCGAGACGTGTCTCGGTCTCGAGACATGATCGAGACAGTGTTTGTGTGTCTCGTGTCTCGTCTCGGTCGCTTCTGTCTCGGTCTCGTTCTCGTTCGAAACTTTAAATGCTGGAAATTCTCTCAGCACCATGCCTTTCAAGCCCAATCTTGTACATTTTTTCCTCTCAATAAGTCACATTACACTTTTAAGGTATGGAACATAATTTTGATGGGACGCTTATGTTGCAATACGACGTAAAATGCTTTGTGTTACCTTCAGCATGTGCAGAATGAAGCAAGGGTGACCGTTCGTCGTGGTACCCGCCATTTTGAGCTGGATCAGCAATGATAGTGTCTTGATCACACGATGAATTTTGGGCCGCCGTCATAGTTTATACGTCCTTTTTGCAACACAGGTATCCTACGCTGCACTTGTCCAATGCTTCCCCACTTTCCAGGGACTGGTTTTGTTTCTTCCGAAATAACAGTACTTTTCTAAACTAGGTTACTAAGCTTTCAAATTTGAAACGAAAAGAAAAATAATCCGAAATGTTGCTTCACTCGTAGAAATCAATAAATGGGTAACCCTCATTTCATTTGTACTTTGCAACCTTGATCATAGTTCACCGCAGATAAAATAATATCGCGTTGTACCAAAATACCTGACCCATAATTATATTCACGTGAACGTCGGTTTAAAGAGTTCTTTGTTCTATATGTTTGCATATCGGAGATGGAAGTGGCTTATTTGTATTTGTTTTATTATTATTATTATTATGAATATTATTATTATAATTATTAATATTATTATTATTATTGTAATTATTATTATTATTATTATTATTATCATTATTATTATTATTATTATTATTAATTATTATTATCATTATTATTATCATTATTATTATCATTATTATTATCATTATTATTATCATTATTATCATTATCATTATCATTATCATTATTATCATTATTATCATTATCATTATTATCATTATCATCATTATTATTATTATCATTATTATCATTATCATTATTATCATTATCATTATTATCATTATTATCATTATCATTATTATCATTATTATCATTATTATTATTATTATTACCCTCTGTAGATTAAATGACGATTTTCAAAATAACTATCCTTGGGAGTAATAGTCCTGGGGTAATTATCCGGGGGTAATTATCCGGGGGTAGTTGTCCCGGTGGGAAAATGACTGGGGGAATTGTCCAGGAATAATAATTGTCCAGGGGAAATTTCCAGGGTATTGTGGAACTGACGTAATCGTCATTACGATGCCACAATTCATACTTCACTCATGCTTCCTCAGACATCCGTCTTCATACACCATGAACAATCTATCGGGGACCATGTGTTCCCCCCTTTACTCCTTTAACACCTTTGGAGTGCTATCGGCGAACCTGTTCGCCAGGGTTGACTTCACTCAGGTACTATCGGCGAACCTGCTTCGCCAGAGAAGACAATCGCGCATCCATATCTTTTAATTCCAATGACAAATGTCACTGAAGTTCCTACCAATGAGCATTTATCGTAAAATTGAAATACCCAATGCAACTAAATTAATGAAGTTAAATTGTATTGTCTTGATAAGCATTTTGACGATTTTTCGAAAATCGCTACAATTCGAAAGGCTATACAAATTAGTCCGAAACAATCCAGTCCCGGTTAACACACCTGCGATTGATTTGATTTGATTTCGATTTATTTTTATTGAATTTCCACCAAATTACTGCGTGCAATGTACAGAAATCATAAGCACAAAAATACACAATTGCTATTACAATATTAGACTACTTTATGTAGCAGATTACATAATAGACCAATTAATTGATTGACTGTTAGACTAGAAAAAAATAAATAACTTAGAATCATTTTGCCAACAATTTGATTGTTAAGATGAGAGCCTAAAATTTCATTTGATTAAATACTTTTGATATAACAACAAATATTAGTGATGCATTAGGACAGATGCCCTAGAATTATTGACGCAGTGTGGCTGGAATGATGGGCCTACTGAAGTAAATGTATCGTGGCCCAACGAAATTGAAAACAGTTCGAAAATCAAATGATATGTAGGGTTAACAAAGATGATAGAAAGAAGTTTTTACAATCATGACGAATACAAAGAGCCAGCAAACAATATTAATGACAACTACAACATAATTACATCAAAACAGAACGGAGCAGAGACAGGATAGACAATACGAAACAAAGGACAAAACTGAGAACTGTGAGAGGGGATGGAAACAAGAAAGAGAAAGGAAGAAAGAAACTCAGGAGACGCAATTAATGTAGGATATATGTCATTTTCCGCATTAATTGAAATAGGAGAGGAAAAAAGTATGCAATCACCGCAATAATTTCAATTTAGTACTGTATGACTGAAAAAAAATGAAGGTCTAAGAAAAAACGGGATGGATTGATGTCAGGAAATTATACGTAATAATATGTTTAATAGAGAGACTAAGTTGGCAAGGAACGGGCAAAATGAGTTACAAGGCATCATCATTATAAGTATTCAGAAAGATTGCTTTGAGCTTCCTTTTTAAGGTATGTATTGTAAAGGTTTCGCGCACATCTAAAGGAAATGAATTCCAAAGTTTTGGTCCGCTGTTGGTAAAAATTTTGTTGGCAAATAA
>JZLH01S0071731.1:5677-68046 GCA_001188425.1 Eucidaris tribuloides
GATTACCATGAAATTGTGTCAAGAATGGTATCGCTTCTCGGCCTTTTGGCTAAGATCATGTGTAGTATCTGTTCTTTTCAGCTTAATATCTGAAACGCGAGTCGCTTGTAAACACTACACAAAAAGTAAGTTCCCCCTAAAACAAGTGTCTGTAATTTCCAAAGCAGGAACTTTGACAAGCTAAAATCGGGTACACATCTTACTGCACTTATTAGCTACCTTTCGTGAAAAAAATTACAGGTAGACATCTCTTCACGCTTCAGTGAGCACGATTTAATGGCAAAGTGGTCACTTTTTCGAGTTCACATGCCTAATTTCATGACTTTGAGTTAACGATACTCGGACAGATTTAACATTTTTGCCACATCAGGACATGCAAGGTGCTTTTCAGTTACTAGCCGACAAAGGGTATGACTTGTGTGCATATTTTCGGTTACAGTTCGTTATTCCGAAGGTTCGTTATTCCGAAGGTTCGTTATTCCGAAGGTTCATAATTCCGAAACACGTAAATTGCCTATACCTCAATGTTCGTTAGTCCGAAAACGAAATAAGGTTCATTACTCCGAAGGTACGTTTCGAGCCTTCGGAATAACGAACCTTCGGAATAACGAACGCACCCCATATTTTCATGGTTGACTGAGCACACAATAAAAATGGAGCAATTGGGCATTTTAACATCTTTTGAATGTTTATTTTAATTGAATTCCACATCAAACATATTTTGAAACGTATGGATGATTTTTCAAAGCCATATTCATGCACGGTTCGATGAACACGGATTAAAATGCCCAAAATAAGATATTTTAAGTTTTGAAAAATATTGCATTAATTAAGCAGAGAAGAAACAATGAATGATGATATTCACTTTTTTGATAGACCGATTCATCTGTAGATGATCCTATAGCTTAATTTACGATTTCACCTTCACTAAGCACAAAGGTCTGGAAATGCAGTTACCCTATGGCCTTAAAATAAAACGTTTCTCAGGTTGCGCACATCATCATCCTTGGAGGGTTGCCCATTCCATTTGATAAAAAGTTCGATGCGTCACACTTCAATGAACAGAAGATATGGGCAAATTATGAAATTAGTTGAAATTTAACGTATACTTTCTACAGCGTGACGAATAATCAGTTTTGAATGTGGAATATTATTGCAAAATGATCAATATATGATCTGTGTGAAATTTCATGAGAATTGTCGCAGTTGAATGGTGCAAAACAGTTAATGAAAATACCTGTTAAGTCGTCTAAAATGGTGAAATCACTCATTGTATGGGTGCGATGCGGCACGAGTAGGCAGAAGCTGCGCTGAGACATAAAAGATCAGGTTGGTATGTTACTCCGAAGCCTTCTAGACGTTTAAAGCATTAATCTGACATGGTTTGAAAAAATCCGCGGCAATGGGGAAGTGTTACCGTACATGTACCTCCGATGATTCAATGTCTGAACGTAGCTTATTCTACTCGGTCGCATCGGACCCATACAATGACGATTTCACTATTTTACCGACATTAACATGGGTATTTCATTTACTGTTTTGCACCCATTCAACTGGACAATTCCATGAAATTCACACAGATCATAATTTGATCATTTTGCAATAATAGACCACACTTCAAACTGATTTATTGCGTACCTGTAGAAAGTACATGACGTAAAATTTCAACTAATTTTCATAATTTGCCAATCTTCTGTTCATTAAATGTGACGCATCAAACTTTTATCAAAATGGAATCGACAACCCTCCAAGGATGATGATGTGGCAACCGCCAGAAAAACTATTTATTTAGGCTATGGGGTAAACTGCATTTCAGACCGTTTGTGCTAGTGAAGCGTGAAATCATAAATTAAATGCTATAGGATCATCTACAGCATGCATGCGGTCTATCAAAAAAGTGAATATCAATTCATCTTTTTTCTCCTTAAAATTAATGCAATATTTTTCAAAAACTTAAAATATCTTATTTTGGGCATTAATCCGTGTTCACTAACCGTGAATAATGGATATGTTTTGAAAAAACATCCATATTTCTATTATATGTTTGATGTGGAATTTAATTAAAATAAACATTCAAAAGATGTTAAAGATGCCCAATTGCTCCATTTTTATTGTGTGCTCAGTCAACCATGAAAATATGCACACAAGTCATACCCTTTGTCGGCTAGTAACTGAAAAGCACCTTGCATGTCCTGATGTGGCAAAAATGTTAAATCTGTCCGAGTATCGTTAACTCAAAGTCATGAAATTAGGCATGTGAACTCGAAAAAGTGGCCATTTTGCCATTAAATCGTGCTCACTGAAGCGTGAAGAGATGTCTACCTCTAAATTTTTCACGAAAGGTAGCTTATAAGTGCAGTAACATGTGTACCTGATTTTAGCTTGTCAAGGTTCCTGCTTTGGAAATTACAAACACTTGATTTAGGGGGAACTTACTTTTTGTGTAGTGTTTAGTTAGAATGGTGGTAATAGTTAACTGAACCGCTAGATCACATCTCTACCCCGTTATTTATCAGGAAGATTAGAACTTACAGAAAAGCTAAACTCCAAAGTCCTCGAAAGGCATCAGGATGGATCTGCATAAACTTGAGAGATGGCATAAACTAAAGAATTAGAATGGAAACTATTAAATCCCTATCATACAAAATTAAGATAATTATTTCCCACACGCGTTCAATGACTAAACATGTACATGTAACTTATTTTGCTGATCTGTATTTCCTATCATATACATGGGCTATCTTGGTATTTACTCATAGCCAGCTGACATTATTAAGTGTGTTTATTTCCTTAAATTGGCATTTGTGTTAACTTTCTTCCTCCATCGTTCCACTACTTCCATTCATTCAGTATTTGAATTCAGGAGCAGGAAGCATGGCTGGTGCCTTCATGCACAGTAAACATGCCCACACAATGAAGCCTAGGTAAGGTATCTTTCTAACCCGAAACTCTTTGAAATGAGGAAAGTTATACATAACAGTTTGTGTTGATCTGTAGTTAAGAGCGGCACTTTCATTTGAAATTGTATTGGAGCGGAAGTAGAGTTCCATTCAAATCTTGGTATAAATTCATAAAGTTCCGTGAAAAAAACATAATTTTCAAATACAAGGAGATATTAATGAAATTTAAAGGCAGTGGATCTCTTTTGCATGCCTAAAAATTAACATTGTGTAAATACAATGGCATTGAGAAGAAAGTGCCATCTGGAACATTTAGCAAAATATAGGAGTTAGAAACTCAGTTTTATTGGAATTACAATGACCATTAGACTCAGATTTGAATTTTTTTCTCGCGAGAAAAAAAAATCCTACCACAGAACGTACACTAAACGGCTATTGTTTTCTTTTGCATTTTTCAAATACTAGGCAATCACTGACCCCCAGATTTCACAGACATGCCCTTCATCAATAGCCTATGGGCATGGGTTATCTTTTCCTGGTCTGCAGGGATGTTTGCAAATGAAATTCACTGCCTTTAAATCTAATGTCATCGTAGACAATGATCATTAAAGGGAGAAGGCCTGGCCCGACAGGTAACATGAATAATAAAGAAATGTAATTGTAAATGGTTCTATGGAATGTTTATCACAATGTATGTTTGGTACATTTACACACATACACTCACAATAACTGCTCGTTGATGATTTAAGAATATCTGGCGTGCACATATCACACTCTAATAAAGATTAATGAAAAATGTGTCTGCCCGATGAAAACTATATCATAATAGATGTGTCATATCCTAATGTGTGCACATACACATGGATGATGGATCGAGAGCACATCATATCTTTCATTCAATCTCCATCATCTTTCTAGACTCGTCGGATGGTGGAGCCACAGAAAGGAAACCAGACTCAACATGAGCCACAGTAAGTTCACATTTAATTTGTCTGTCCATGCCGGGTTTTGTTGGGCAGTTACTTAAAAGGCAGGGTATAGGTTTGTTTAATGAATTAATTTGTACTTTTCAGATCTACGTGTATCATGGAAATAAGGCCTTGGAAATCACATATTCCGAAACACTTCAATTTATTCGATGATGATGATGGTGATGATGATGATGATGATGATGATGATGATTCTTACAATTACTTTTATTATTATTATTATTATTATTATTATTACTATTATTATTATTATTATTATTATTATTATTATTATTATTATTATTATTATTATTATTGTTGTTGTTGTTGTTGTTGTTGTTGTTATTATTATTATTGGTAGGGGTATACCGATTACTTTAAATGTTCTCTTGTAATTTTGTCTCGAGTTCTCTGAATGATATTTTACTCTCTGTTTCTCCACGGACCTTTACCCCGCTTTACCCTATGTTTAGGATGTTCATTTCTGATGCTTTACTTCTCACCTACATCTCTATTGTTCATCTAGTCAGTCTTGTCCAATCACACCAATGATTAAAATCTGCCCTTTTTTTCCTTAGAGTTGGATCTGACTCCGGGAATCGCTGGTTACCGCATGAGTACTCCATCATTCATGGCAGTCATTCCAATCAAAGCCAGTCTTGATGTAAGTACTAGAGACTCGAGTTCAACTCGACATTTTTTTTCCTAACTAAAATATCCGTTTTTAAAAGTATACAATTTCAGGGCAATGGCGCTACATCCCCATCTTTCATACCCTCCCTACTCAAAAGTATTGCAACATACACTATAACGCATGCATTTAACGTTGAATAGGTCTTTCTATTATGATGTCCTAATTACTTTTATTATTGAAAAATAACAAATTATTTGAAAAGACATTAATGAATTTTCTTTCTCGTTTTTCTCCAAGGCGGAGGGATTATCAAATGCAAGCGCGCCAACAACAGAGGGGCTGGAAGATAGAATTTAACATTTTTTGGCCTCCCTGTAGGGGTGGGGTGTTAATTCATACTAGCATAATAATTTGGTTTCATATTACCAATTAAACGATTTTGATGGTTTGGAAAGACTTCCAGCAAACAAAAAAATGTCAATATGTTCCTCTAAAGGGGTCTCAGAAAGAAGACCACACCCCTCGAAGACGAATGTGACCTCCTATCTTCATAAGACAGTGACAAGGAGGATAAGGCTTTTAATTAGAGATGATGGACTCCTCTTCGCATCATTATATCCAATGTACTGACAAGTTTCATGACGGTAAATTTTAAGATGTTTACAATAATAAAATACCTTTGGAATTGAGAAAAAATAAGAAATTATAACTTGAAGAGGTCTTGTTTTAAGTATGGGACGTTTCCTCCTTACCACGGTCTTATGAAGATAGGGGGTCACTTTCGTCTTCGAGTGGTGTGGTTTTCTTTCTGAGACTCCTTCAGAGGAACATATTGACATTTTTTTTTTGTTTGGTGGAAGTCTTTCCAAACCATCAACATTGTTTCATTGGTAATATAAAGGCGACTAACTATGCTAGTGTGAATTAACACCCCACCCCTACAGGGAGGCGAAGAAAGGGTTAAATTTTATCTTCCAGCCCCTCTGTCGTGAATGCTCCTGTATTTGATAATCTCTCCACCTTGGAGAAGAAACGAGAAAGAATATTCATTGATTTTTTTTTCAAATAAAATTGTTATTTTCCAATTATAAACTTAATTAGGACATCATTATAGAAAGACCCCTTCAACGTAAAATGTATGCGCTATAGGGTATGTTGCAATACTTTTGAGTAGGGAGGGTAGTGCCCTACTAAGATAAAGCAAGTGCATCAATTATGCATCGCTGAGGATTGAATTGGTTAAACTGACTGTTTGTAAAGAGTTGCAAAGATATTACCGGTTAAGTAGTATCCGTCCGTTTAATGTGTTGATAATGATCAATCCCATCCTCTGTAATCGTGTAACGTGCATGTATATATATAAGGTTAAAAAAGCCAATTTAAAATACACAAAATGCACTAATTAGCACTACAATTCGAAAAACAAGTTATTTTTCGTCTTCTTAAATGGAATGACTTGTTTCTTAAAATGAAAAGCAGTGTGTATTAGTGAAAAAGGGGTTGACATATCAGAACTGTGTGAAAACAGTTATCGAGAATATTTATCTTATGGGTCTTTGCATTAAAACAATCATTTAAGTAACTACATTTCTTTCAATTTGATATATAAGAAAGGATTGTAACTACTTAGAACTTAAGCTATATGTTTTGTAGCATAAACCCCATCTAATTTAAGGCAATTCTGTACATATGATTATGTAGCTAATGAAATCTGCTTCCGATTGATTAAAAAAAAATCGAAACTTTGAGTCGGATTATATGTTTACTCCTTACTTTAATGATTTTAATGATTTTCGATTTTAATTATATCAAATTATATTTAATTGTAATTTTAAGAAACTACGTTGCAAGTTAGCTTTGTTAAGTCTACTGCAGTTTATCAAAAAATGCCGGGTTTTGTTGTTTTCATGTTTAGCAAAGAATTTCCCAAACATGCATACAAAAACGGCAACTTACGTATACAGTAAGTAACTTGAAGTATGCATTGGCTACATAAAGCAACAACGCTTTAAACTTTCTTCGAATTTTCCATGTTTTGATTTAAATATTCCTTATAAGGTGTTTAGAAAAACCAGCATGTCCGAGATTCGAGCCAAGTCGCTGCTTCTGACCGGTTACCTGGAATATCTCATCGACCTTCACATCGGCCAGACCAGCCCGAACGGAAGACAAAAGAGTACATCACACTGCTGACACCAAAAGACCCGGAACAGCGTGGCGCCCAACTCTCTCTCAGCTTCTCTGTGGACATCGCTAAGATCCACATGGAGATAATGAAGAGGGGAATCGCGGTGAGTTACCAACACATCCATGAATTCACGCCTTTACAACAGCAAAGCGTTTCATTGGCGTTTCCTTGTCAGTAAAGTTAGGCTACACGAAAGTAATTAATGAGCACTCTCCTCTTTTCTGGTTAAAGAGATAGAAAGTATTATTGCAGTTGCACAATCTGACTCTTATGGCACTATAATCGTCCACGTCGATTCTGTACCAATTCCACAGCTTCCTTTAGCATTCCTTCGCTCACACTCCCAATATGCCTTTTCCGTATGGTCATACCGAGATAAACTCCGGTTCTTCACAACCTTTTCTAGATAATCGCTCTCCGGCGTTTCCACCACTCCATGTCGTTCTGGAAAGCTCACTCCAGTGACAGCTAGGATTTAACAGAAGCATTGCTATTCCTTAGCTTTCCTCTCCCCGTTTTTGCTATGGTCACGTTGTCGTACCTTCACTGCTCCAACACAATCAATAATAGTTATCCTCCCGTGCAACAGTGAACGTCTTCAACGCAGCACTTTGTGATACCCTGTGCCTTACGGTGTCATGCGTACTGGTGCCCGAGTTTCGAAAAGTTGTACTGAAAATAAATTAATTCATCTTGTTAAATATCTTTTATTGCACAGTGACCAATACGTAGACACTATAACTTCTCTGTTTGAATTTGAAACGGCAGGGAATTCTACTTCCTTTCTGTTCTGGAAAAAAAAAATGAATGCCGTCCTCGAAAAGAATGAATGCCGATGATGCGTTCTCGAGTGTGGGATCTGATAGGGATGTGGGTGGACGGTTCTTGTCGACTGATTGACTTGAGCAAGATTGTTGTGTATTTTATACATCATGGTAAGCCTGCCCGTTTCTCTTCGTTGTTGTAGAGTGGTCTGTTGCGGAAAAGGGAGTCCCATGAAGATCTTTCAGCATACTGTTGACACTTCAGGTATTATGGCAACGATTCAGAGTGAATCTCGCAGCTTTTCTCTGCACCATTTCCACTTCGATTTTTTTGAACCTGCGTCCCGAAGAGAGGAATAAGACAACCATATATCATCAGCATATAATGTCATATCACAACGTTTGATGCAAGATGGTACGCCTAAATCGTTAACGTTGAGGGGCAATAACAAGTCCGCAGCAACGAAACCTGTGTTATTCCGCATGTAAGTTCTCTCATTTCAGATACAAAACCATTGACACGAGTACATTGTTACGGTTTGTGTAGATAGTTTGTAAACATTTTGAGGGTGTAATATGATCAAAAGTATATAAATTCAGCTTGCGAAGCAGAATCGGATGATTGACAGTATCAAATGTCCTTTTAAACTCTTTCATCACAATTCCTATTGTTACACCTATTAATAGCATTAAACCATTTCTCTGCCACATGTAGCATGGTACACTGGTTGGAGTATTTTGGCCTGAGTCCATATCACTTTGAGTGCTATCAGCGAACCTGTTCGCCCAGGGTTGACTTCACTCAGGTACTATCGGCGAACCTGTTCGCCGAGAAGACAATCGGATCCATATCTTTTAATTCGAATGACAAATGTCACTGAAGTTCCTACCAATGACATTTATCGTAAAATGAACACACAATGAACCAAATAAATGAGTCAAAATGTATTGTCTTGATAGCATTTGCGATTTTACAGAAAATCGTACAATTTGGAAAGGTTATACACATTAGTCCGAAACAATCCAGTCCCTGGTTAACACACCTGGATTTTTAGCCCAGCACCCAAAGTGATATTGTCAATGGGTAAGTTTGTCATTATTGATCAGATAAGAGTAGAGTTGGTCATACGTCCCCTTTTCCATCGCCTTTCCTAAATTTGGAATACCGATATAGGTCTAATATTTGAGTAAGAATCTGTAATACCTCCATTACAAATATGAGTTATACGTGCAGATTTCCTCTGGGATGAAATACTACGTATCTGCCAAAATTGATTTATGATAAATGTAACAGGATTTAAAATAAATAGATGAGTCATTCAGCGGTAATATCATATGTGCCATGGCACGATCCAATGGTAGTGATTTTATTAAGGAGAAACCAGGAATGAATATCTCATTATCATCTATATTAGAGCATAAATGCGTTACACTAAGGGTCAGAAGATATGAGTTAAGATTTCGGATTATACGTATAATTTCATCAAAGTATTTGAGTAGAGACAATATATATTTATATATATTTCATTTTATTTTATTGCAACTTGAAAAGTTGGATTTCACACACAAATATATAAATATTACATTGAAATATAGAAATTACAACAATAATCCTCAAAGAACTACGTAACTTACAAGTAAAGCAAAGAATATACAGTACATAAAAATATTAACAATAAGCCTATTAAGAGACAATGTGACAATATACATAGGAAACACACACCCACAACGATAAACTTATTTGTGAATAATAGGAGAAGTAAGAAGTTAGAAAGAGAGGAGGAAGCGGAAGGTTGAAGAGATAAGTAATAGGAGGGAGGAGGTGATAAGAGTGAAAAGAACATGAAATACAGAATCAAGAAAGAGAACAAAGAAACGTAGGAGAAGAAAACAGAAGAAGAAGAAAAGAAAACAAGTTTAAATATTGCACTTTCAGTAAAAACAATATATGACTATATAACATAAATTATTCGTTTGAGAATAATTTATTTCACCAAGAATAATTAATTGCGAGGGTCACCTTGTGAATATAATTGATTTGAGAAAAATTCAAATTAGAACAAATACACATGAAACAAAATTATTATCAACATTATTATCAAACATTACTATCAATAGTTTCACTTTCCAAAAGAGTATCAGAACAATAAGAAATGGAGTAAGAGCAAAGAGAAAGTTAGGGGAGTGAGAAGGAGGAAAAAGGTAGAAGAAATATAGGATCACTACACATTATGGGAATATCAAAATGTACATACTGTCAGCAATTTATATGGACACAAGGGAATAAAATTACTATAATTATAATTATACATATACCTAAGACAACATCATTATCAATATCAATAGAACTGCTTTCCAAACGAAATTGAGTTTTGCCAAGAAAGTCCAGACAAAAGAAGAGAGAAGAGAGAAGAAAAACGGAGAGAGTGGGGAGGGATAAAGAACGAGATACACCGGAAATATTTGTAAGTGGGAAGCACACATTACATCAATTTACTGTAAGTTATATACACACCATGGGATAAAACTGTTCTTGTATCTAATGGTTTTACATCTTGGGAGACACAGAGGCTTACTATTTCTCAAATTGTAGGTTATATTACTTTGGGGCGGGAGGAGAACATTCAGTTTGTGGTCAGGCTTTTGTATTTGGGTAAACAATTGTGCACACATATTCGTTCGTCGGACAGATAATGGTTCAATATTTAACCGGGATAACGCATCAGAGTAAGACAGATGGGGGTTTATTATTCTGAGGGCACGTTTTTGAATGGATTCCAAAGATTCTGATTGCTCTTTTGTTAAGCCCCCATGAAAAACTTGGCAAGAATACTCAAGAACTGAACGAATACATGCTTTGTAGTATTTGCACAAGTCATCCTGAGAAAGACCAGCGCGTCTCAATTGCACTAGGAGAAACAACCGTTTTGCAGCTTTCGCATAAATTTCATCAATGTGGGTATTCCAATTCAATTTATCGTTGAGCCATAGTCCTAACAATTTGGTCTCCGTAACACACTCAACTGGTTCACCCTCAATAGTAAGTGGTTGGGTGATTTCATCTTTGGTAAAATTAATCACCATCTCTTTTGTTTTCTTAGGGTTAATTTGCATATCATTCTTATGAGACCATGCAACAAGTTCATCAACCGTTTGTTGGAGAGAAAGGGAGTTTTGACGGCCTACTTTACAAACATCATATACGGTTCAGATGTAGAGTTTTGACTCTCTTTTCAAACACATCGTCTTTTAATAATTCATTCAGCAATAATTCGTTTGTATCATGATTGCAGTTGAGGTCATTCTTTGAAAATGCATAATTCACAAATCCAATCGGCGTTGGAGTGAAAAAAAGGCGATACAATTGTACACCGTTGACTCCGAGATTCTGAAAATCCTATAGAGTTAACACAGGACACATTCGGTTCCCGTAGCCAACCGGTTGAATGACCCCACAAGTTGCAAGTTACACATATTATGGCATTTTAAATACTTTGCCGCGTTTTTGCAACGTAATAATAATAATAATAAAGGACATTTATATTGCGCAGATACTATAACAATATACTCTGCTACGCATTACAACATAATTATTTCGTACACATAAATCAAAACACAATTACGGTTAAAGTGCAATAAACAAATGGGTTTGTAACCTCTTCTTAAACTCATTCACGGAAGGTGATTGTTTAACAAACAATGGAAGATTATTCCACAGTTTAGGGGCAGCATACAAAAATGCTCTGTCACCAAGGGTAACTTTTGACTTTCCTGGAGGATGTTTCAGTAGTGTATTATCTTGAGAGCTTCGGAGGCGGTAATGCATTTGAGTAGATGATTTTCATTCTGAAAGCTGTTGTATGTATACTAGTGACTTGCCATGAATTGCTTTGAATATTATTAACAGAGTCTTAAATATGATTCTTATACGTATACAAGGTTATTCAAAAATGGGCATATACAGTACTTCAAAAGAGGGGGAAAGAGATTACAAACAGTAGATTGTCGTTTCAGGACAGTCTCCAGGTACGAATTTCATATAAAAACTCAACCCACACCCACGTATGATAAAATAAAGCAAAACAGATACAACTGACGACACATTATAAACTATTATAATGACAGGCTATCTGTGAGTCCAAGTCCGTGGCACAATTTCTTTACAGTAATCAAATATCAGCAACTGTTTTATCTTTTTATTGAATGTCATTCGTTGCAGTAATCCTAGCGATTATCCGTCCATCACTCGTCCAAGCAGTCTAGACATTTTTGGCTCTTAAGAGTTTGTTAGAGTCGTGTGTGATATGCTTTCGTTAGATGATTAAATTTGTTCTATTCCATTACCTTTAAGATTACGTCTTTGTATAATCACCAATTAGCGAATGCGGTAGGATATTCACTGTAATGGGACAGGTGTTGTTCTTAGGGGCTGAGTATTTGATGTAGCTGGGTTCTCTCTGTGTTCATGTAACCGGTACGATGAGATCGATAGATTTTTGAGATGTTCACTCCAAGGCGCTTTTTAACCGTGTCGCAGATGACATCATCTGTGTTCTGTCCTGTATTCTCGTGGATGCCAAAGAACTGCAGGCAGTTGCGCCTTGAATATCGTTAATGGTCAGCCATGGATGGCAGTAGGTTAGTTATCGTTTCTTGTTGTGTGCTAATAGTGGCATTGAGTCGGAGAACGTGTTCAGCTGGCGTTCTCTTCAGTAACTCCACGTCCATTTTACTACTTTCTTTTTTTTTTAAGGCAGTCAACAAAATTAGCGAGTTCTTTGTGAACAGCATCGTGAATAGTGGTATCAATAGACTTCAAAAGCTCTTTATTCCCATGACGAAGGCTAGCAAGCATGTCGTCGAACAGTTTCTTAGTCGATTTATCAGTATTGTTTGACGCCATGTTATGTCAAGCACAATACATTTACCGAGTATAATATTTATTTTAAGTATCAACGCAAACGTAGATCTCTTTTCTTTGCATGTCAATAATTTTACAGGACCCATTGAGGCTTAAAAACGCAAGAGCTCTTACCATTGCTGTGAGGCATTCATATTAATTATCTGGCATTAAAATGAATTACTCAACAAATTTAAATTTTGACACATATGGTATTTTGTAAATTCGTAAACTGTCGTAATACCGGTACAAAAATGTTGTCAAAGTCTAAATTTCTAAAGAAAAATAAGCAGATACATTGATTAAATAAGCAAAAATATAAATAAGAGACGGAATTTTACCAAACTAATATTTCTCATTTTGTTTTTGATATCACATCCCACTAATTAACAGTGCGACGAAAGAAAGCCAGACGTCATCCGGGTCGCTCCTGCACCTCTCTACTGCAAGTTTGACGATGTGTGGCGCTTCGTCAACACGTTACAGGATATCTTGGAGACGGAAAACTTTTCTGCAGAATCTACAGACACCAATCACGACTCTAGTCAATAGATGATTGCCCGGACTTTTATGTAATCATTAGAATTAGTAAGACGTGACACTTGTTGCAACGATGCTAAAGGTACACAACCATGACAACGATAGCCAATATCTAAAAGATGACTGTTTCATGACAAGTGTAAGTTAAAGAAATTGAAGAGTGTAGAATAAAAAGTACTTAAGTCACATTTTGACAAAATTGAGTTAGTGATTGTTTTGAAGTCGTTACATGCCGGAAATTTTTTGACAAAATTTTGGACAATTTGACCCTTCCCTAGTAGGGGTCAAGGGAGGGGTCAACCGGGGTCAAATTTTTAACTTGGTCTAATTTTTTCAAAATGTATCTCAAATTACTCGACTAGTTACAAGGATTAAGAAAATATATAATTCATCATGTATTTTGTGCTTTGTTACTGAGATATGGGGTCACTTCCTGTCAAAGGTCAAATGAGGTCAAATGTAAAACAACGTCCAAATTTGACAAATTGCATATCAAATTGTCCGTCTTACAGAGGACATTCCAAAAATATATACAATTAAGTGTTTATGACATTCATTTATTCGAGAAATGCATTTGTTTTCCTGAGACCCTTGTTTTTTTTTGTAGAAGTACTTAAGTCCACAATATTGATTATTGATTATTGGAAATTGACAAGTGTGACAATGTTTGTTTTTGTCCTGTATTCATCTTTTATTGTGTAAATCAACTTCACTAAGTGTGGATGTACAACTGAAACAATTGTGATCTGCAGACAATTTTGAAAACTCTGAGCCTTTGTTTCTCAAAAGTAGTATTATGTGACTTCAGTACATCTTATTCTACAGTCTTCAACTACTATTTAACATTCTGGTCGTCCCATTTATTTAGATTTCAAACTTTCATATCCGACCTCTATGATAGTGTTTTAGTGGACAATAATCCTAGAACACCAAGTTTTAGACAGTTATGCTAGTTATGCTGCCATATTGGCACATGAATTAATGTCTTATTGACAAAAATTCAATACACAACAGCGGGGGGGGGGGGGATGGGGGAGAGAATCTTTTTCATTTATCATTATCCATCATTTATTTTTACTTTTTATTATTAGAACTTAATCATCAATATGAACTGCATTTTTAGACCTACTTGTAGCATCACGTACCTCATGATTTTTTATATTTTTTTTTTTACATTTTTAAAGAATTTTAATGACATCCTTGTAATTTACAACCTTAAAAAAAGCAATGAAACTGCCTAGTGCATTTCGTTGGAGTAACTGTATTGGAAGTTGCAAAAGTCACCTCGGTGAAACAGTAGTCCATAGCAACTGGGAACAAAGAGCTTCCGGTTTTCACATAATTCGATGAGTCCAGAATTAAAACAAACACATAGGGAAATTCAGAGTTCTGATCTTTTGAAATAATTATGCCGTGTGAATTGCCAGTTGAGTTTTTTTTTTATTCATCGCGTTAAACATTTTGTAATGAGTTCTTTCAGTCAGTCAACATCACACATGATTTGCAGTAATCACGTGCGATGTCACATGTGATGTTGACAGCCAGGACACATCAGAAACTGTTTAACGCGATGAATATCCAAGTGTTTTTTTTTTTTTTGATTAAAGATATTGAACAAAATATGAATTGGTGTTTAAAAAAGCCGATATAATCGACATTTCGTATCATCAACTGGTTGGGGAAAAAAATATGCAAGTTAGATCGTAGATGCCATGATGCACGACGCATCGTGGACAAAAAAAAATCAAGATGGTCGACAATTTCCGCCAAAATAGGAAACAATGAGAGCGGGAAAAAATACTATCAATTTACATTTTGGTGGATGTTGGGGGATTTGCAATATAGCGCTAGGAATGCCCATAGTTCTGTCCGTCTCCTTATATTTTATCATTAATGCGATTTAAACGGGGTTGACTTAATTTGACGCAACTTGGGCCCTGCAAGCCATGGACCCAGTACGTAAGAGTTAGTGTCCCCCCCCCCCCCCCTTTGATACTGCGCTGCAACACTGCTGCTGTTGCGCAGTATTCTGGTGTTACTTTTGTCATGCTTGTAAAAGTAAACGTTTTCACATCATGACATTTCTAATATAAGATGAGGCTTTGATATTGACATTCAAATGTTATATGTACGAAAATATGCAAAGTTTCCAAAAAATTCTGAAAATTCCCAAAAAAATTTATCCGCTCTGAAAATTCACAGAATTTTGCAGCCCTATACCTCTTCATTGATGTTGATCATTGAACCTTGACAATACCCCGTGACCATGCACCCAACATCACTACAAATTCACACTCACTGTTCTGGCAGATACACGCATAGAAACACGTAGACAGAATCGGTCAAAGACAAACTGAAGGTAAATTGATTGCAAGTTTTATTAGTTATTTATCATATTGTACTTCTATGCAATAGAATAACGATTATAATTGTTATATGAGTTCTTTCAAACGGTCATAATGTGATATCGTTTTACCATGTTAAATACAGGTCACATATTCCTTTTGTTTTTAGTTTTCAATGTGTGGGGTTTTTTGCCAGGTTTTATCAGTCATGTCTGGCAGGTAATACATCTGACTGGCGCATAATTTACATAGAATAATTGTGCATCACGATTACAATAGGTGGGCAAAAATTACACAATTGAATAATTAATAACGAAACGGATATTAAGGCAATGTGATGGGTGAGTGAGATGTGAGTGGAGGAGAGAGCAGCAAACAAAGAGAAAGTACTGAAATATTTCATTAAGCGTGGGGGGAATTATTTAGTTTAAATATTATAAGACAGTAACAATCATCAAATAATAAAACTAAAGGAAGTATGGATTGTTAACTGAAAATAGTTATTGTAATTTAAATATCTTCAATTACGAGCCCGAATATAGATCCAAGACAAATCTACTTAATTAATACTTAAACCCTTATGTTAATTTTTTTTTTGGGGGGGGGGGGGGTGGTGAAACTCGCCGCCCCCCCGAAAACTTCTGCGACCGACCTCGTTGCGTAAAAAAATCATTACCGCTCACTTGATAATTTCCTTTAAGTCTTGCGCAACACTTTTGGTGAAAGTAACGCTTGTTAGATGTTGGGCGTGACTCCTTTGTAGCATGCATGTCAGATATGTTCTGACATGTTTGACAATTTCTTTTAAATGGGGTCCATTATAATGTCTTTCAAGCCAACAAAGTAAAGTTTTCTATAATCTGAAGTGTAATCTAATAATAGCCCAACTGATAAATCAAATAATGCAAAAACAAAAACCCACATAAAATACAAAATATTGATCACAAACATGTAAATGGAGAAAAAAATTCACACGACTTAGTGTTAAGAAGGTGTACAAGACAATTTATTGCACTGTTTTTCAGCCTGTTTATTTCGCATTTCAGTTGGTGTGTCGCGAAAACCCCTTTTATCATTTAATGGCGATGGGGTGGAGTGGCTCTTGGAATTGGTTCGTCTGTTTGAGTCTTTTTAAGAATGAAAAAAAAACCGAAAGTTTTCTCTCCTGAGAAAAGAGGTGGTAAAATTGGAACAGTCAAGTGCTGCTTTGTCGTATATTACACAATGTCATTCAGAAAATCCATTTTAGAAGGTCAGTTTGAATTGAAATTCCTGAAAGTGTCACAGTGTTCACAGATTCTGCTGGTTATTTTTTGGATATATTATTTATGTTATATGTATCTGTATATGTAGGTATATGTATATGTATATGTATATGTATATGTATATGTATATGTATATGTAATATGATTTAGGTCAATACTTTATTTACAGATGTTCTTTCTAAGATTCTTCATTTTGTAAATTTGTCATGGATTATATTATATATAATACCTAAAAGGAATATTTTGGTCATTCGTCCGGTTTGTGATACCAGCAATTTCTCTGTTGTGTGATCATTTTGGGAATTCGTTGCTGCGTACCAGTATTTAAGATTACATGAACAAACATGGAATTAAGAAATGGATAATAATTCTAGATTTTCGTAAGTGCATGTATTATGTTTCAGCCAGTTCCAATCAGGCCTGGTAGCCTCAAATGCTGGAGCCCCTGTGAGTGATGTTTTGACTGGGGTGTGTCCCTAAAATTGTCGGTGAATGGAACAGCAAGAGGCTACCAAGCCCAAGCCAGGTGAAGATTGTAGTGGTGATGGTTGGTGCTCAGCTTGATTTCATAATATATTAAACTATTATATATCAAATATTATTGTTTAGTATAATATATTGTACACAGCGCCTTGAGCACTCTTTTGAGTGGATAGACATTATTAATGTAATTATATTCTTATGAAATATAAATATCGAGAATATATAGAATTTATTACAAAAGAGTATTATGTTTAATTTCTGTCAACAATTTATTGTTATAATAAACATAATAACAATAATAATAATAATAATAATAATAATAATAATAATAATTATTATTATTATTATTATTATTATTATCATCATCATCATTATTATTAGAAGTAGTAGTAATATAATTATTATTATAATTAATATTATTTTTATGATTATTAATACTAATGTTATTAATTTTAATATCATTAGTGTAAGTATCAGTATTATAGTGTTATCATTGTTATTACTTTTAGTGGGTGAGACGTAGCTAAATAAATTGTAGTTGAACATACGCGCGGGGCTGTTTTTTAATTTATTTATTATTTTTTTTTTGGTGACATGAAATAGAGTAAGTTTTAAGATTTTCAAAACTCTCCATAAAGATATCAAAACAAAATATTAAAGAATAACTACCACTCCATTTGTAGTTAAATAAAAGAAAACTCGACTATTCATGAGGCAACTTAATTTAAATTTTATGCATGTCACCTTTACTTCTGTTGAAGTCCTTTTGAAATTTGGGTAATAATTTTAAGAAACAGTCGTTGTGAAAGTACTTGCCCTTTTTGTCATATGCTCTTCCATGTGAATTCATTGAGCTTTAATGTATACAAAAATCTGTGAGACCTGTAAGAGTGACAACAATATGTCAGAATAACCCAGTTTTTTTTATTACTTGTTGTTCCCGGCGGTTATTTCGTGGGCATATATACGAATTGAATAAATTAATTGGTTGATTGATGGCAATTAATTGCTCAAATACTCTTGTCATAATAAAAATTTCTTTTGGGTACATTTACGGAAACGTTGAAATCTGGTTGTGTTTCCTTTTGATAGTCGTCTGTCAAAAAGTGTCGTCTTTCTTCATTGTTAAAGAAAGCGTAGAAAACATTTTACTATATATTTTTCTACCTCTATAATTTTACGTACACGTTCCAAATTCATTGCATCTTGTTATAACTGGATTTTTGTGGTATCGATGTCTAGATTAAAATGATTTGGCATGGAACTTAATATTTGCAAAAAGTCTCTGAGTCAGATTTAGATTTTACTGATTTTTTTTTGCGCAGATAAATACATGTAGAAAGTGGACTTTGCATCCAGGTGATAAATATTGAAACACGTATGATAAGGATCAAACGTTATTTTGATAAAGTTCAGGACATACGTATAAAACAAGAAGGTAGGAACTCCAATCCTTTACATCTCTTAAACGGTCCATCCTCCCGTCTGGACAACCTTGCGATCAGGAGACTGAGACAATAACTGGAAATTGCGCAAATTGCGCATGATGAGCGCGAAGCGCGAAGTCCCTTGCGATGGGGGTCCAGGACCATGGAGCTTGAAAGTCCTAGAACCGAGGGTTCTTCACGGTGTCTGTTATAATCTTAGTCTTAGTTTGGGAATATTTTATCCCAAGAAAAGATCTATGACAAGGCAGGGAAACACATCTTCATTGGGAGTAAAGCTTGAGCGGTAAAATGGGAGATGGGAGTGGAAGATTTTGAAAAATTCAAAGTGGAAAAAATCTCCCGCCCAAAGTGCCAAAGATGCAATTTCTGACACGTATGAGAAGGACAGACCAGGGGCTGTGCCACGTCGGGGGAGGGGTGGCCGCCCCCTACGATTTTCAAACTTTAGAAACTCATGTTTTTTTTTCAGCGCAAATCATAAAGTTTAGGTCTGTTTGGACATTTTCGCCCCAACTGTTCCCCTCTCTAAGCTTTTACTCTGGCGCCGCCCCTGAGACAAACTGAACATGCAAGTGGGTTGGTGAGAAAATATGGAATTGGTCGTGCTTCGTGGGGTCTGAATACACATTGTCAAATGAAAAGGCAGTGAATTTTGACCCTTTCCTATTTGATAATAGGACCAGACACTGCTCGTAGCCCCGTAACCTTATGAACTTTAGAATTGGGCACAAAGCATGAGTTTCATACGAGCATTTGTATTTGAAATCAATGGACCTGGATAAAAGCTATAAATACCCAGGAGGCAAAAGGGGATACACATGTCGCGATATAAAAAACTACGTGGATACAAAATAATACATTAATTGGAATATAATATTAATACAATTAGAGTGGACTACTCCAATCTACTGCACGGGGCCTAGAAATAGAAAGCACGTCCTAGGGGTCCAAACGTGGCAAAATTGCGAAAATATTGTCATGTTCAGTCAAAAAATTTAAAAAAGTCACAAAATTCGGATGGGAAGGGACAAAATTGAAAAAAAAAACAATATTCGGCGCGCTCCGCACGCGAAATGGTAATATAAAATTTTGCTTGCAAAGCACGCCGGAAAGTTTGTCAATTGTGTATGCTTAGTAATATTAGGCCTATATATGAAGAGCTAAGTTCCAAAAGGTGCTAAATCCACTTTAGTAACTTTGGAGAAAAATACAATTCTTTGCCTGAGATTATATATGCGTCCAAGGAAAAATAAAACTATAATCCCAGATATTTTGTACTTGCTCGTGGAATTTGACTTCCAAATTTGGACTGTAACAAGATAAGTAGGTATCAAATGTGTTGATGTTAATAACTCATTTTTGGTGAAAATGGATTTAGCGCCTTTTGGAATTAAGCTCTTCATATCGTGTCCCCCAAAATTGTCCCTGCTAAATTAAATCCAAAATCAACTATTATTCTATATTTCGAGTTCGTATTTAAAAACCTCATTTTATTTTCTAACTTTCGTGAGAATTTCATTGGGCTCGCTTAAGGGCTTTGAACACACAGTCTATTATGTAACAAGCAGTGCTTTTCAGCCCGTTCCAAGTTGCAGTGCTACATCAATGCATTACCCTGAATGTAAATCAGGTGGAAGGACGTGCAGGAGAACAATAAAAGTTTACAAGCTGGACATGGAAAGACAAACCATATGCGGAACACACTCCGTAAAGCAAACACGACCAGTGGAACAGAACTTTGATTTATGTTCATTTAAAAGAGTAACTGAACAGTCGTTGAAATATTTTAAGTGAACTTACCAAGGAACAAGGTATAATATTCCTGTGAAGTGCCTTTTTATCAAACTTGGAATGGGCTCGAAAGTAATGCTGTAACAAAAGAGCCTGTGTATATATTCAAAACCATTGAATTCAGACCTTCGAGATTTACGCAAGACAGTGGCCTTTCAAAATATGTAAACTTAATTGAGTATAAAATCTGATTTTGGTAATTATTCCGTGTTCTGTGAAGAACATTTTTTTTTTCTCGGACAAGCTATATATAGTTTGATGGTTTTGTAGTGCCTTTCACCGCTTTTTAAACACATTTTTGCATTATGACTTTTTCAAGTTGTCAAAATTATTGGGAGGCAAAACGATGTATGTACATGATGTATGTGTGTGTGTGTGTGTGTGTTGTGTGTGTGTGAGTGTGTGTGTGTGTGTGTGTGTGTGTGTGTGTGTGTGTGTGTGTGTGTGTGTGTGTGTGTGTGTGTGTGTGTGTGTGTGTGTGTGTGTGTGTGTGTGTTCGTGTGTGTGTTTGAACATGCATTATGATCGACCCCTCTGGACAGCAAATCATACACCCCCCCCCCTTCCCGGCAGCGAATTTTTTTTCCCACGAAGTTGACGAAATAAACCGCTGCAAAAACAAAACCGTACTGCGGGATTCGAACCCGGGTCAAAACGCGCTATCAATACAGCGAGCTATCCAATGTAGCCACACAAAGCGACTCGACAGTTGACGTCTTCTTTAGCAATATATATCAACAGTTTCGAAAGTGCGAGACGTTAAAACCGTAGTGAAAGTACGCATGCGCCGCGCGAGAAAAACTCGTGGGAATAAAAATTTAGCTTCCCGGCATGCCAGGTGTGAAAACGTGTCTACACCACTGCTATGATCACATCAAATTTTGAGTGTTGTCTTCTGTTTTCTCAGGCCCGGTCCAAAGATTATAAATTTCTTCGCGAAACTTTGATTGGTTGATTTCTCTGGTAAGATTTCTTATACATTTTATTAACCCTTGGGGGAATTTGATTTTGATTCTCTAGAGAACCAAATCCGGGATATCTCGTACTTAGTCTCCGACGGGTTAAGTGCTTTTCCTCAGCATCCTCTCATGAGTTCCTTTACTTATTGCTTTGTTTATTGTTATTTCAAATTCTGCTTCACAACGACGCGACCGACGCCGTGTAGTAGACGTCTACGTGCAATTGATAACGTATTCGATATTGCCAACATGGAGAGGTTGCGTGACCTCAGGTGACGCACTATCTAGAAGCACAATAGAGAGGTTGCGTGGCCTCAAGTGTGCGTGTACCCCCAGGGCCCCTGTCTACTTGGTCTTCATTCAAAACATTGATTATCTTTACGTCCATGTGTGTACGTAGGGGCTGTTATAGCCTATACATGTATGGTCCGTGAGCATTGCATGCAAAGTGTTTCTTCACTTCATGAGCTGGAATAATAGCACTAGGTCATTTTTTTTTATCATTTTCCAAACTCCGTGTTTTCAATGCAATTACAATAATTGAAAATATGTATGTGGATGAGAGCACAAGTTGGAGAGACAAGTTGTGCGGTATATTATCCGAGGCTATTCAGAAACAGACTTTTAGAGGTAGCAAAAAATAATGACAATGACAACGATGCGATATATTTAGCTATTGAATTTGCCACACTTTTATCAGTACTATCTGAGAATAAACATGTAAAAAGGGGAATTTAGTTGAATACTTTTTTTGTAATTTATTTCAGATCAATTTGGTACCGATTGATTTGCTTTTATACCTTTAAAGACAGAATTTAACATTGTGGAGCTTCAGATTAAAATATTGTCAAACTTTAAAATCTGAGCTACATAGTACTAAATACTTGAGTGGACAAATAACTTCATATAATTCAAAATCTTGAAACATTGACCCACTAGCAAGATATGAATGGAAAAACATCACATGCATAATTCAAGTGTGACGTAACATAGTAGTCTAACGGGGGACATATATATGGCACAACAAGCAGCACTGAGAAATTAGGGTTTAATTACGATGTAAAAAATGTAACAATGCACCTCTAATGGCTTAACATTGCACCTTAGAGTGCAACATGTAAATATCGTACCATGTTAGGATATAAATTGCACCTGATAAGATACCGCTATTGTTACAATTTTATACACCACAATTTTTACCATAATTTCTTACTGTGTGGTACTCGCAGATTTTTCATTTTAACTATTTTTCTTTCCGTGCTCCATTTTTAGACCTCATCACAGACACATAGAGCATGACCGATTATGCATCTTAGAATTTTTTGAATTGGTAATAGTTCAAAAATTTGCATTTTAAAAGAAATGATGTGAAATCGTCTCAAACGGATTAACGTATCAACAAAGAGTATGACCATTGGCGACCCTCAAGTGATGCAGCAATGCAGTACACGCATCGCAATATACGCACCAATGATAAAGACTGCGTATGCGTGCGAGTACCGGTGTGTGAAATGTGTGTGTGTTTGTATGTGGGGGGGGGTGTATGTGTGTGTCTGTGTTTGTGTGTCTGTCAATTCACACAACAGCCCAGTCAAAAGTTACTCACGTGATAAAGCGTAGATTTGCCCAGAGAAGAAAAAAATCGTCGCACTCGATGGTGATAGTATTTGTGTGTTTTGCTGGTCCCTGCAGTACATATAGAGTCCCAACGCATTATAGATGTCAATATTTTCGAATAAGCGCAAAATGAAGGTGCGTTGCACCCTATGTGATAGAAAACTAAGAAGGGCGATTTTTGCTCAGCGTCGCTCCGGTGAGATAACTACATACAGATCGCCTCGAAAGTTTGTCCCAGGCCATCACCTCTACCATCGTTGATTGTTTGACATCAAATACAGTCTGACAGTTACAGAGTTAGTGTAAACTCTGTTAAGCAGTGATATGGACCGCTTGGGGATGATGGACTTGTATAGAAGCTGAGAAGATATGACAGACGTTTTAGTCAAACAATGGATAAACGGTAGAGTTATGTTGCCTCATGAATTTGCCCCATCAAGTACACATATTTGAAAATTAATATTCTGTCCAGACATTTTAGCAAAAAAAGAGAGACAAGTTATGGTTTAATGTGCAAATTGCTCATAATAACGCAATAGATCAGCGAGCCAATGAGTTAAATTTATCTGTTTTTCTCCTGTGACTCCACCCCCCTCCCCCTTACAGAATTCACACACTGGAATTGAAATCCATCACTACTTTGTCGTGTGCATATTCATCTGAACCTGTTTCTGTAACTGAACAAAAAGGGCCATGTACGGAAAGGGAAATGCCCAAACGGAAAATTATACGCTACACAACAACGATATCGACGAGGAAGAGAAGAAATGCACGAAACAACGCGTCAGCACTCATCCTCTTGATGATCTGAAACACAAGGCGGAGCAGTTTGGGTGTCAATTGTGGAGTCGACAATTTGCACAAAAGATGGATGAGAATGACCCTCTAGCGGTACTGAGGGATGATTTCTTCTATCCTAAAATGAGCGAAATCCCAACAGGTAAAAACGTGTAACGAATGGTTCATCGTGGAACACAGTCCCATCTGCTTTGTTTCTAGAAGGTGATCGACTAATAATACTAATACTAATACTAATACTAATACTAATACTAATACTAATACTAATACTAATACTAATACTAATACTTATACTAATTATTATTATTATCATTTATTTCGGCAAATCAAAAAGTACAAAATACAATCATATGACACATAAAAATGTACATAACGCAATTCAGAAACGTGCATCCACTGGACTGCCGGGGTCAAAAAAAGTTAATTAAATAACTGAAGTCAATGAGACTATTTGACCCAATCCAGTGGATGGATGCTCACAAAAATACGAGAAGAAGAAAACATACGAGCAGAAGCAGTAAGAGATAAAGTATACATACTAAATACGCTTATTGAATTAAATTTAAACAATGATAATAATAATAACAACGCAATACTTAAGTTATGGA
The DNA here is from genome assembly GCA_001188425.1 of Eucidaris tribuloides. Classification (NCBI taxonomy): domain Eukaryota; kingdom Metazoa; phylum Echinodermata; class Echinoidea; order Cidaroida; family Cidaridae; genus Eucidaris; species Eucidaris tribuloides. The sequence continues at coordinate 29,886 of JZLH01S0071731.1, forward strand.
GTTGGTTAACAAAGGAAAAAAAACACCATCACCATTGTGCAGTAATTGCACCCTCCGGCCCAGAACCGACAATTTAGTGGATTTGTAAATTGAGAAAAGTGTGAAAAATACCAAATTCCCATCCATAAGTTATAAGTGCATAACTAATCACACTCATTATAAATACTTGTAATACAAAATGTATGTATGTAGTACGTTAGTTACTCCACTGACAGAACAAATCCAATTTCCAACCCATAAATTGTAAATAATCACATTCAACAATTATTCAATATCATTTTATAAAATACAAGACGTATGAAATCACGATTACGTTAATAACTCCACAGAACACATCTTAATCAATTCCAATTCATAAGTGAATTGATATACTGAGGAAAATGTGAAAAAAAAAATCAAATTCCAACCCAGAAATTACAAAGATCATACTCAATACCAATATTAGCCTATAGAATGCACAAACAGTCATGAGTATGTTAATTACCAATTGTTATGATTTATGTGATATCTAATCATGTAAAAAATTATGTTTCAGCGTACGAACCCAAGACTGCAGTGAACTCACAACCACCCCCGAGCGCAAACATTCCGGCAACTCATCCCAGTAACGGGGAAAAGTTTTATGGCTGATGAGTGGAGTCGGTTTGTTCGCGCCCGCAGGTGGCCAAACTTCACCACTTCCAAGTGCCGACAATTGACTAAAATGGAACGTCTAACAGCGTCACATTTTACTAAACCATACAGTGCCTTCACAACATAAATAATTAGTGAACACTTTCTCCTGGATTCCAAACTTTGTCAGTTGAGATGTGTTAATCTGTCGTGATATGACATTTCTTGTCGTTTTTGCCTGAGTATCAAGCGCGTGGCTCGTCTCTGGACGTTTTCAATTTTTTTTCTGAGAGAACCTGCGTATGTAAGTGCCAAGCTGGCTGACCGTACTCAAGAATTGGGAGGACAATTGTTTTGAACAGGGAAAAAAATTGAGGATGGGGCCAATGATTTAGACACTGATAATACAAATCCAAGCATGCGGTTAGCTTTTTTGACAACATAATCGACGTGAGTATTCCATTGTAACTTACTATTACGCATAATCCTAGATATCTATATTCTTTAACTGACTCAAGTTGTGTGTTGTTATAGGTATAATGAGGTACTCCGGGGTTTTTGCCCATGTTATCCGTAAAACGTTGGATTTGGATGTATTAATGCGCATTTTATTACTCGTGCACCATGTATGTATACTATCAATATCGTTTTGCAACAAGAAACAGTCTGCGGGTGAAAATATTGGTCTGTATAACAATGTGTCATCTGCGAAGAGTGCACACGGAGATACGGTTCGAGAAAGAAGGTCATTTATGAATAAATTAAATAGACAAGGCCCCAGGACACTCCCTTGTGGTACACCAGAAGTAACTGGTAACCAACAAGAGATAGCACCTCTATAAATAACTCTCTGTTCCCTACCACGAAGAAATGAAGATATCCAATTCCAAACATTTCCAGAAATAAAGAATTGTGAAAATAACTACTTCATCAGAACATCGTGTATTAATACTAATACTAATACTAATATTAATACTAATAAATAATAATACTAATAATACTAATAATACTAATAATACTAATAATAATGATAATAATAATAATAATAATAATAATAATAATAATAATAATAATAATAATAATAATAATAATAAATCATTCATCATCTTATCATAATCATAATCATAATAATAATAACGCCATATTTACCAAGGGTAGCCACTTCAGTATGATAGACTGCTCTTCCAGCGGGCCCTGCATAACATAAATGTTATTACTACCCTTCTCTGTTCTAGAATGCCGAGCGCCTGGCTAGAAAGCAGAAGGTACCATTTTTTAAAAGTCTTTGGTATGACCCGGCCGGGGCTCGAACCCGCGACCTTCTGCACGTGAGGTGGACGCTTTATCTACTAAGCCCAACAACGGCATCAAAAATAATAAAAACGCCAGTATGAAAAAAAAAATTGCGGAAACACAACATTACTGGAAGCACCTGCTGATACGTAAAATTGAGTAATGAAGTGTGGTATCACTCTCATTTGGTTTAGAAACATGTGTGGACTATCACGACCAAGTGCAGCGAGATTTACTTCATTGTTACCACCAATTTGGAAGTCTTGTTTGCCTTGTATTATGTTTAACCTATTTTCTTGCAGATTTCTGGCCAGGTATGACGTCACCACTTCCTCTTATTTGTGGGTCGTTGTCCTGCCCGTTAAATTCTTTTTCCTACGAACTTTGTCTTGAAGCGCAAGAACACCACGCACTGTCGCGCGCTACATAAAATGAGAATGTAAAATTATCTTTTGTAAGTAGCAAACCATTTTTTTTAAATCATCAGAGTAAAGATGAGGCTAATTTGTGTCAGGCAGAACTTAGAAAATAAATACTCCCGTAACAAAAAAAGAAACAAAGTTCGTAAAAAAAAAATGCGTCCTGCATTGAAAATTAAAATTGGAGGGGGATAGTGGAAGATCAGCACTAAGAAGAAAGAATGTGTGCTTTTTTTATGTGCCTCGTATATCGTTTTCGTGCATTACTAGGGGTGGGCAAATGACAAAAAAATAATAATAAAGCAAGTAGATTCTATGACAATTTGGGCTGCTGAAAACGAATCCGACAATCATTTTGACCTACGATGAAATTATATATTGGTTCCCATTATTTTTTCCAAAAAAATGGCGTGAAATGGCTCTTTGGCCACATTTTTGCAGTAAAGCGCATAAAAGTGATGTGTAATATGTCATTCTATATGTTTTTAAGGTTGACGAGTTCAGATATTAGCATATTTAAGAAATTTTAGGTATTGGTAGGGTGATATCTGAAAAAAAAGATATTTTAAACAAAATATACAGAAAATACCTGTTCTTGATCCAAGATGATTGCAAATAATGACTTTTATACAAATATAAATTCATGATTTACAGTTTTGCATAATGAATTATCATAAAAAATAATAATCTTGACAAAATATACCTTTAAAATATATTTACCATGCTTCAAAATACCTCTTTTCTATGTGTATTTTCAAAAAGTTCCTATACAGTGAACACCCGCCCCCTACTCGGTCTCTTCGCTCCCTCGCAAGTATGACTACTTACAGTGTACATCTTTTTGAAATTCTGACTATAATCCGTACTAATCTTGATAAAATATGTATTTACTATGCTCAGAAACATGTCTTTTCTATGCGTATTAGAAAGTTTCTACCGTGGGGGGGGGGGGTATACCCCCTCCCACACCCTCCGTTGCAGGTATGACTACTCACATTGTACGCTGTGTGAAATTCAGACTATAATCCATAATAATCTTGATAAAATATGTGTTTATTATGCTTAGAAACACATCTTTTTACGTATCTTTAAAAGTTCCTACCGTGGGAGGGAGGAATCCCCTCTCCACACGGGAGGGAGGTATCCCCCTCCCACACCTCAACCAGTTCAGTCGCTTCGCTCCCTCGCAAGTGTGCCTACTCACATATAGTTTTCCACATACGTCCTGACGATCCTGTACATCTTTTTGAAATTCCAACTGTAAATCCCTAATAAATCCGATGCTTAGAAACACGTCTTTTCCATGCGTTTTTCAAAGGGTTCTTATACCGTTGCTTTGCTCCCTTCCAAGTATGACTAATCACAGTGTACATCTATTTGAAATTCTGACTATAATCCCTAATAATCTTGATACCATGTACATTTACTATGCTTAGAAACATGTCGTCTATGCATATTTTCAGAAAGTTCCTTTGTCGGGGGGGGGGGTATACCCCCTTCCACTCCCTCCCCCGCTCAGTCGCTTCGCTCCCTCACAAGCATGACTACTGACACTGTACATCTTTGTGAAATTCTGACTATAATTCCTAAAAAAAATGATAAAATATGTATTTGCTTAGAAACATGTCTTTTCTATATGTATTTTCAAAAAGTTCCTATAACATTGGGAGGAGGGGTATCCCCCGAAAACACACTCAAACTCATCCTCTCATACTCTCCCACACTTAGTCGCTTTGCTTGCTTGCAAGCATGACTACACACAGTATACATCTTTTTGAAATTATGACTATAATCGCTAATAATCTTCATGAAATACATTATTTATTATTCTTAGAAACACGTCTTTCCTGGCATATTTTCAAAAAGTAACTATGTGAGGGGGTATCACACACCTCCTCCTGCTCAGTTCCTCCGCTTCCTTGCAAGTATGACTACTCAAATACAGTTTACTACATACTTCCTGTAAAACTTTTTGAAATCCTGAGTACAATCAGTAATTATCTTTGTAAAATATACCTTTAAAACATGTATTTAACATGTTTCGAAATATTTCTTTTCAATGCATATTTTCAAAAAGTTCCTATCGTAGAAAGAGTACCCCCCTTCTACACCCTCCCCCCGTTCTGTCGCTTCTCTCCCTCGCAGGTTTCCCGTCAAACCCCCAGTATCCCCCTAAAATTTTGGCTCTAGAACCGCGCCTAAGTGTCACTGGAGACATTAATGCTCTGCTACTGAATGTATTATAAGCATAAAGATTACACTTTATTGCAAGTCTGTAAAGTTTTATGTGAAACTTAAACAATTTTGACCATATTTGTCAAAATACTGTTCCCCCTCCCCCCAAGAAAAAAAATTGACAACACGAATGACACGAACTGATGTTTATGTATGGCTACCCTAATTTAAATTGATATTTGAATCAACGCGTACCAGGGGGGGGGGTGTTGGTGTTCAAACACCCCCTTAGCGACAGGGGGGTGTTAAACATCCCTAAACACCCCGCTTTTTCACCGATATACTCCCTTTTTTTCATAGAGTATCACCCGCCTTTTTGCGTAAAGAAGATCGGATGGTTTGAAATGAGAAATAATTATTTTTAATGGGAATTTGGGAAAAAAAAAAAAAAAAAAAGAATTTGGGATGACACCCCCCCCCCCGCGGAATATTTTGGCATTTGATTTGAGGAAAAAAAATTGTCGTCACTATAACCCCCCCCCCGCCTGATGCCGATGTTTTTCGCGGACTAGGCTGGTACGCGGAAGAATTTTGGACCTTTTGGATATGGGAAAAAAAGTTGTCGTCACTACCCCGCCCTCCCCCCCCCCCCCTCCCCGTCTGAAGCGAGTCGGGGCTGGTTGTGACCGGGAAATAAATGTGGAATCTGGATTTGGCCCGTCGGAAAAAACAGCCCCTTGGAAAAAGCTGCGTACGCCTTACGATCGTGTTATAATGTGGAGATGTTTATGTGAAACAATGAATAACCTCATATTAGTCACAGTTGCAAGAATATCTGAAATCCTGTATAAGAAATGATTTGGGGCAATATTTGACCGAAATTTTACTAAAATGCTGATTCTTCAGCAAATGCAGACAATGTACAACTGATATAACTGTCCTTTTTAAAATATTTTGTTTTAATCCAGGGGCCAGGAAAACATGGATAGACAAACTACGTGTACAGGCCATAGTTGCATAAAGATTTGCAGTGTTATGTATGTACACAGATAGCGATTTTACCAAAAAGTTACAAAAATGCGGGGTTTCACTCAAAATAGGTAAAAATTGCGACCTAATGTGTCTGATTTATATATTTTTGGACTCAGTTACCATAAAAGCATGTGGTTAGACATATTACAAGCCACAGTTATATAAATATTTGGAATATTACAGATACAGATTGTGATTTAGGGGGCGATTTTACCCCCAAATGACCAAAAATACTGTTTTCACCCAAGATAGACATTACAAATGGCCCAAAAGATCTGATTTATCTATTTTTGTGCTCAATGACCATGAAAACATACGGTTAGACATATTACAAGCCATATTTGCACAAATGTTTAAGGATTTACCTAGGAAAACTGTGATTTTGGGGGGATTTTGGCGGCCATTTTGAAAAATCGCTTGGAACCAATATCAGATATAAACAAAAACCAAAGAACTCATTAGATTTATATTCAGCAGCGAAAATGGCCATAGAATCCACTTGTTTGAAATTAAATTTTCCCCAAAAGGTTTCATTTGCCCACCCCTAGCATCACGTAGAGAAAGCTTTCATCAAGTGCATTCATAAAATTTAGCTACTAACGTGTTTGCTTTACAAACTTTGACACATGGTTTCCAACAATTTTGTCCCGGGCGTCATTCTTACCTACAAGTTAACGTGTAGTCGAAATGTTTTTCCCCCTAATATGAATCATATTGGGAAATATATACTGTCACGACTGTGTTAACGCTTCATAAATGTTATTAATCATCTAGCTCGGATGCATAACATTGCACTGATAGTTTCAGCTCCAGTACCAATGAGCATTCTTAACAGATTACTACTTTTCTGATTTATAACCGTTTTATGCCACTTCCAGCTAATCTTTCCTTGGTAAATGGTGATGACGACTGTATATACTTCAGTGGGAATTCACTCGGTCTGCAACCGAAGAGCGTCGGACATTATGTCAATCAGGAACTGGAAAGATGGGCCAAACTGTAAGTATATCCTGGTTTATGTAATTACAGTACTGGTCACAATTAACCCACTCAAATGCGCGTAACCTGCGGAGGACATTCGCGCAACCTACGTGATTGTAATGGGCAACATGTCGCGCGAAGCATGTGCGCGACCTGTGCGCAGGTTACACTCACTTATGCAGAGGTAACAGCAGGGTATTCGCGTAAACTACGCTCGCTTCGCGCGCCGGTTACGGGTAAGCTTCGCGTAGCCTGCGCGCAAACTTCGCGTATGTCATGCGTAATGCACGCGTTGCGTAAGGTAGGTTAATTGTGACCAGTACTGTAGTCTGGTTATAATAGGCTAACACTGTGTAGCTTCAATTAAAAAAAAGGTCAAACTTTGATATCTGAGCTGCACAATACTGTTTAACTGGACAAATAAATATCCTAGAATATAAAAGTTTGGAAAGTTATACTGCCACTGGCAAGATTTATTTGAATAAACAATTTCCACTCCGGTGGAGGATAAAATAGCCTAGATCTGCACACAGTAAATCTATTGCGGGAAATGGGCAGGTGAATCCGGTCAACTTGAGTGTTAGTAGAGCTTCGCTTTTTTAAAGCACTGAATCATTTAGTTGGTGATATTTAATACTAGATTAAATGTTATGTGACTGGTGTATTGTCCATGATGTGTTAATTGTTAAGTAATGTAATAATGTTTTATAATTTTGTGTCTCATTTTATTTATATATGATTTTGTTCACTGAGCAATTTCAGCCTTTGGGCTGCATGTTATCAGTTTTCTTCAATAAACCAATTTATCTATCTATCTTTCTATCATTTGGAAATACAATTTTTCAGGGCTTCATTTTTAAACCTTATCAAAGATACTTAGAGGAGGATTATGTAGCTAGCAATTTTTGAACTGTGGTCATTGTTAGCCTGTGGCTTTAATATGACCAAATAATATATAATGAACCAAAACCTAATTGAGTAAGAAGGTGTAGACCAATTACTCATTGGTTATTTGTACTGTATTTTCTATTTTTATTTTTTATATGAAAAATATTATATAGCTGTTTAGGACAGATCTTCTAGAGAAACATAATGGAAAAGCATTTCCATTCTCATTCACCTTAACTGATTCGATTAGAAATGCTGAAAGGTACGATAAAAAGTGTTAAAGTGTAAGTTTCAATCCAATATACATTGAATGTACACACCGAAATTATTGCCTTATGGGTGCCCTCCCTGCCAGGAAAACCATGAGACCCATAATGTCACGTTTATTTGAATTATTGGGATGGTGACCGCTTGTGTGGCTCATCAATTTGAAGCAACCTGAATAAAGTTCAGTCAATATAACTGTATATGTATCTATTTATTTGTCTATCTACAATGTCAAATAATATAGAAATATCAATATTTGTATTCCCATAAGAGACTAAATAATCCTTACACTGGCATACGTAAGTGAAAGGATCAAACGTTATACTTTGATAACAGTATTAGGAGAGAACAAAAATCAAAAATTAGGTCGAGCAAAGGTTCAAAGTCGGAGGATTTAGGATTAGCACTGATACCTCACAGCATCACATGCTAATTCAACAAGTTTACTTTATTTTCTGTAGGTCTCCTATATTAAATCTTTTGGGGGTTGGGGTAGAAGATGAGGTAAAAGACCAATCAAATTTCCAGACATCTCAGACGACATCGGTCATTAGACGGAATTGAAGAAGTAAGAGCATTATATTTCGTGCAAACGGAAATCGCTGAATTCGTGCTGCATCTTCTAAAACATTTCTTTCCGTCTTCAAGGAAACCCTTTTCTGAAATTAATATTAATTTTCCATTTTACCTGAACTTTACCCATCCGAGACTTAAAGCTGATGATGATGATGATGATGATGATGATGATGGTGATGATGATGATGGTGATTATCATCATTATTATTATTGTTATTATTATTATTATTATTATTATTATTATTATTATTATTATTATTATTATTATTATTATTATTACTTGTTTTCTAATCACGCAGAGGTGTCCATGGTTATCGTATGGGCCAACCTCCATGGGCAGAATCGGATGAATTCTTACTCAAAGACATGGCCGTGATAGTAGGTAAGTACTGGTAACATCACTTTAGAAAAAAATGGGTTTGAATTAGCAGAAAGATAATAATATCTCTCGCGTCTAAAGTACAGCTTTTCGGTTTGTAATGTGTTGTCCCCTTCCGGACTCACTAGTCACTTATTGAAGTTTCGGCTATAATTGTATACCATTATAACCCCCCCTTTTTTTTTCAAAAACCCTTCACGCCATCTTCCTTCAAAAAATTAAAGTTCCATAAAAGAGGTTTCGTATTTCATTCTCCTTGTATATCCTGTATTGTATTTATATTTTTATTGTCATTCAGGTGCACAGGAAGATGAAGTAGCATTAATGAACAGTCTGACGGTCAATCTGCATTTACTGCTAGTAAGTATTTTGTATCAACACGAGCGATCTGCACAACAATGTGGAATTCCCAATATCTAATAATGATGCCTAAATTGGGACGAAAATCGTTTTATAGTGAGTGAAATCATGATTAGTTTGTTTTATGTTTCATAACACTTTAATATAAAACTGCCTCATGACATGCAATGTCATGAGAGACCAACCACGAACTAGGTAAAGTTGACCCTATCCCACCTTCTAAATACGTATCATATTTATCATTTATCCTATATAGGCAGTCGTACGTCCACAGTGATTTTGGTCAAACAAACGGGTACCAATCTCAACCTATATTTATGATCGTTTTATGACGTGATTGCAGATACACTTTTAGACACAATATCGTCAGAATGGGTCCGAAAAGTGGTCTGTCGGAGTCACACTCAGAAACGGGGTCAACTTTGACCCTGATTTGGATCGAATCCGCAAAAATTAATGGTAAAATCTGACTCGTTTCCAAATGTGATCCAAAGAGACCCTTTTCTGAGTCAGTCTTACCCTGTAGTATATTTTCCAAGATGTATGGCTGTCTCCCTGGATTTCATGTTGTATGTGGCACCTAAGCCTTCAATACAGCTAACTTGCAAAAACAAATCAAAACGCACATTAATCGAACAAGGTCTCAATGAAAACAAAATGAAATTATCAAATATCCGCACCCAACAAAATACCCTGAAATCCGCAATCAAGTTCATAAATAAGGTGTGATTCTCTTAAATTCCTTTGAAATAATCTGGGGATTCCAGACACAAAATTCACCCCTTTTCCGGGTTACCACTTTGGGGTGTTATGGATACTTGGTAGTCTAGATTATTTGCAGACACAGTTTAACACATGCGATCTTATCTTTAATGTCATTACTTATACACCCAGATCCCCTCTCCTAAATTGAAGTGCATAGAATACTTAGGTCATCTTTTGACGAAATTGAGTTCGTGATTGTTTTGAAGTCGTTACATGCCGGGAATTTTTTTGATTTTTTTGTTGTTGTTGTCAATTTGACGCTTCCCTAATAAGGGTCAGGGGAGGGGTCAACCGGGGTCAAATTTTGGGCTTGGTTTAATTCTTCAAAATGTATCTCAAATTACTCGACTAGTTACAATAATTAAGAAAACTTATAAATTTACCATGTATTTTGTGCTTTGTTGATGAGATATGGGGTCACTTCCGGTCAAAGGTCAAATGAGGTCAAATTTAAAACAACTTTCAAATTTGACAAATTGCATATCAAATTTCCCGTCTCACGGAGGACATTCCAAATATATGTACCACGAAGAGTTTCTGACATTCATTTATTCGAGAAATGAATTTGTTTTCCTGAAACCCTTGTTTTTAGAAGAAGAAGTACTTAAGTCCACAATATTGATTATTGATTATTGGAAATTGACAAGTGTGACGATGTTTGATTTTGTTCTATATTCATCTTTTATTGTGTCAATTAACTTCACCAAGTTTGGATGTACAACTTAAACAGTAACTGTAAACAATTTTGAAAACTTTGAGCCTCTGTTTCTCAAAAGTGTGACTTCAGTACTTCTTATTCTATAGTCTTCAATTTAAAAGTAGTCAAGATGTGAGTTCAGTACTTTTTATTCTTTAGACTTCAATTTAAAATTAGTCAAATAGTAATCGAAGGAAAGCCAAGAGTAATTGTTGGCAAGGTGTATTCTAGAAGACTACTAAAACATAAACGATTAACGTGTTACAGAGTATTTTAGTAGTCATAACGGCTATCAGGTACTTGCTTTTAAATGATTTTAAAACCACCGGTACAATCGTTGATTTACCATTTTGTTTTTCTATACAGGTGTCGTTTTATAGACCGACAGCAAAGAGACATAAAATTCTGATCGAGTCGAAAGCACTCCCGTCTGATCAGGTGAGTAACTCTTTCCTTAAACCACAAGGATTTGGGTCGATTCATGAAGTTTAAGTACATGTAAATTACGTAATAATGCATTTCACTTAGATTTTCCAGTTTTTGGAATTTCGTTCATATAGCATTACTCTATCTGCCTTACTTATAACAAGCAGACTGAAATAACCCTCCCTGTTGGTTTATAGGGACCATAGTTTTTTTTCATTCTAGAAATGTTAAAAACCTGGGATATGAACAGTAATAAAACAAAAAAAAATAAAACATTTACAGATGAAACATCAATTCATTTTAAAGACATTTTCATCGTCTAATCCGTATCAGTTGAAAATATATCCAGATTCCATTGTGTGACCTAGTCTAAATAAAATGTAATTACTGTGCAAATCATTAAATTTGGTGATGTTACGACGATTTCTTGAACCGACCCGAAACAATATCGCGTTACGAAATTACATTACATATATAAGATCTCATTTTTGCAAACAAGGTATTGAGAAAACGCAACTGAACATTACCCAAATAGTTCACATAACAAATCTTTCACTCTATCATTTTGCTTCTTCCCAAAAGCTTGCCCTTCCGGCAATATTTTGCACTATTCTATTCTACTTTTCAATAATCGCATCCCATAAAAAAATCCCGGCTATGGGCCTGAACACACACACATGTACATGTACTTATACATACTTAGACCGAGGGACTCCCGTGTCGTCCGACGCAGGAGTCGGTCAGCTTCCTCCAGTTTTCTCTATCTTTGGCTAGAGGTCTTTCTACTTCACAATGTTGGCTTGGAGCTCTCGTAAACGTACATGTAAATGTCTCCATGAGTCCATTTACCTCTTACTTTGAATAGTTCACCGTTGACTCCCAGATCACGCTACATGGTTATGACCCAGCTTCTAGTCTCATCTGCGTCGAACCCAGGGAGGTAGGTCATTGACCACTTGGTTGCTAGGCTAAAAATCCAGGCGTGTTATCCAAAGACGGGATTATTTTGCAGCTATATGCATAACCTTTAAAACATGTACGATTTCCTCCAAAAACATGCAAATTTTATCCAGACAAAAATAATTCTTAACTCATTTAGTTAGCTCAATGTCTTCATTTTACGATATGTATCATCTACAGTAATATCAATAACATTATGTTTGGAATTAAGAGTTATGAAGATAATTGTCTTCTCGAATTGCCGGTACTCCATCAGCAAACTAAGGCTTAACATCTTTATAATCGTTCCTGGAAAATAACGATACGCTCTTATGCGGCAGAAAATATTATTGAAATTGAAAATTTAATAGCAATGAAAATGCACAACATTACCCAAACTAAAAACATACAAAAGAAACCATGTACAAATGAAATAAGAATTATGTTGGTTATTGTAATGAAAGGTTTGCAGAGAGGGTTTTTTTTTTGAGGGGGGGGGGTAGGGGGTAATTTTTGCTGTACTGTCTGTATACAATTATGTCGGTAGCAGCCTCCAGAATACAATAAGATCAAATGTTAAAGCGAAAGACCCAACTGGAATTGAATCTGTAACCTATTGTTTTCCGGAATTGAGCAGCTTTGCCATTTCATTAGTCGTCAGTACAGTTCAAATCATACCCCCCCCCCAAAAAAAAAAAAAAAATCATTATAATACTGAATTAATAAATAACTATTATTCACCAACCGTTGGGCCCAGAGGCGAAATTGTTTTTCCTGTAACGAAATTTTTACGTTGACCTTATTTTGACGAAACAAATTGCTGTTTAAAGAAATAAAATGCAGCAGTAAAATGAGTTTAGGGATTCGAAACCACACGGTCACAAAACGTGCATTTTTACAGTATGTGACTCAATCGAGCCACACGAGGAAACTCCGTGGTTGTGCTGCTCTTTAGAATCAAGTATATAGCAAACGTATTCTTGAAATAGCGCTCTCTATCGTCAGGATGAAAAAAAAAATAGCGACCCGGAGGTGTCCTCAAGTCTATGCAGGTATAAACACTGACACAATGAGAACTGTGATGGTGTTTATCTGTGGACTTCCACAGCATGGGAGCAATATTCAAATCGCTTAGCGCGTAGTACTCATTGGAAATTCCTCCCATGGAGCTCCAAACATTTATGAAGCAGTTAAACAATTATTGAACTCATTTGTTTCATGATTTTAATTTGTTATAACTACTCTGTACTTGTAGAGCGTACTTGTGAGATTGTCAGAAAGGACGGGTTTGAAGTAGTTCGAGTTAACAAAAAATTGGACTCGAGTACCGACCTGACCGAACAACAATGCAAAAACTTAAAATCTACCTTGATTACCCTAATCCATTCCGTTTTTATTGCTTGTTTATCTCGGCAGTAAGTGACTTAATCATTATTTTTTTTTTTTTCAAATTGATATACTTTTGACAGGGGGAGCACACCATACGAACCGAAGACATTTTGTCTCTCATCAAACAGGAGGGAGACAGCATTGCCGTCATCATGTTCAGTGGTCTGCAGTACTACACCGGGCAAGTTTTTGACATGGCACGGATCACCCAAGCAGGCCACGCCAAGGTGTATACGAATGGATAACCCTATCAATACCACAATCATATCGGCTACATTTTATGCATATGGGCCAATTATCTTATGCAACAGTATGTGGGATTCTGTTGCAATCGTACTAGGAAGGTTATTACTTGCCAACTAGTGTTATTTTATATTCCCTCTTTTACATCATGGAACGTGAGATTATATATCTATTATACGTATAAAAAATTGTATCCTTAATAGTTATTTGATTTAAAAATTTGATTAAATTATTATGTTACAAGAAACTGTTCATTATGTTCGGTGATTTTCTTACTTGAATTTTGAGTTTAGAAAAAAAAGGCTAACGTGTGAATTGTTAATTGCGTTGTCTTCAGGTAGTGTATATTTTTTGATAATGACAAGTGGTGAAAAAACAATTGTATTACTCGTAAAAATAAATCCCTGTCATCAAATGCCTGAAAATCACACAAGATAAAAAACTTAAGTTTTTGAGAGATTAGTGGCAAATTGCAAGAGGAAATACACGTAGTGGAGTCTGATAGTTGATAATTAAAGAAAACCTGACGTGACGATACTACAGTTAAATATTGATGAAGTATGTGTCAGCTCGATGAAAACTACATTTTGGCTTTTAATGTTAATCTCAGTAGATAAAATAAGTTCAACGTTTGCAATAACACAGGCAGGGAAAGAATTATTCTGTGTTGACATGAAAATTTAAAAACGAAAACGTTTAAATTTTTGCTGTTTCAGGGGTGTTTTGTCGGTTTTGATCTTGCCCATGCCGTTGGAAATGTTGAAATCCACCTACATGATTGGAATGTGGACTTTGCTGCCTGGTGTAATTACAAGGTATGTATTTGTCATAGCAAAACAGATAATCATAAATTGTTAACATTTAGTTGTTTAACATTTGAATAATTATATATAGATAGGACAATCAAATAAACTATCGTAACTACGTTGGATTTAAAGGTTAATTTGTAATAAACTGAAGATTTACTGCTCTAAAGGCGTAATTTCTTCACCTATAATAGTTTATCAGCGAAATTCGTGTTTCCCTTTTTTAAATAAATAATTTGAAAATGAAAGAAAAAAACAACAACCAAATTAAAGAAAGCAGGAGGATAACTCTATGAATTAATATTGATATTTATCCACATAAAACAGTTATGAAATAATAATAACTATTGATGTTGATGCAGTTATAATATTGTGATGTATATAAACAAACTAAATGCAACAGCATCAAGCAAGCACATTGGTTTCCTGAATTCATGAAGTGGAGTTATAAATCAATCATAATATTGAATACTTTAGGAATTATATTGAATAAACACGATCAAGGCAGAAGATTGAAGGAATTTGATTTCAAAAGCTTTCGTCGAAAGACATCACATAATTCGCAACCTAACAGATATATCACAAGACATTGGTGTGAGAAAATAGGAAAGATAAAAAGAATTATAAAGGAAAATATGAAATTTCTATTAAACATAATTAAGGTAATCATTTTGCAACACGATTTATAACTAAAATGCACATATAAAGTTATTTTTTATAAAGCAAAGGTATGGCAGATTGATATTTTATTCATGTGCAATTTTGGTAGTTACTGATAACCAACTAACATTAAGCTAGTTTATTTCCTTTAAAGTGGCATTTTTTGTTAACTTTCTTCCTCCATTGTTCCACTACTTCCATTCATGCAGTATTTAAATTCAGGAGCAGGTAGCATGGCTGGTGCGTTCATGCACATCAGACATGCCCACACAATGAAACCCAGGTAAGATATCTTCATTACATTACCCGAAACTCTGTTAAAGGCAAAGTTCACCCTGACATCAAGTTGGTTTTAATAAATACAGAACAATGAGAGAAACATATAATAAATTCCATAAAAGTGCCGTTTTTGCAGAAATTAGAAAATTATTTTACCTGTGCATTCAATATATTATCAGAAACATAATTTCCTACATGCTTCTATGAAAAAAAAAATCAGTCATCATGAACCTATAAAAAATGGCAATTTATGGAATTTATATTACATGACATATTGGGAGCTGCTCGCATGTGACGTCACAAATTTAAAACTTTGAAACCTCATAACTCTGTTATTCTTTCGTGGATTTTCGCGCTCATCATTCTGCTTTTATTAAAACCAACTTGATGTCAGGGTGAACCTTGCCTTTAAATGAGTAAAGCTATTTGTGTTGATCAGGACGATCGTTATATAAGTTATAGATAAAAGCGGCACTTGCATGATATTGTATAGACGAATGCAACGGCCCATTTGTGTATTTGGCCCTCTATCGGCAGCACCATTACTGCCATGGCCCTGCAAATCAGCTAATACCATTACGCACACTGTGTCTAGTTTATATGTCAATAATAATTCGAGAAAGTTTGGGTAGATGTGGTACGTCAGTGACCACAAAATAGTGATCAAGGTAAGTAAATTTACCCTTTTCATTAAATTTGGGAGCTAGTTTCGATAAATTCAACACCCAAAACGAGAAGAAAGTGCTACGCTGGTGCTACGGCTACGCGCACCGAGGAGAGTGCCATAGCACGGTACGTGTAGGCTAGTCGCTAGGTCTACATGGGACCATAGTCTACGCTAAGATTATAAATCGACAGTAAATTGCCACGAGGTTTCATGCAAAGTTGAAAAAATACGTTTCAAGGAATGCTACATAGTCTTAACATACATAACAATGCAATTTTTGTTCGAAAACACGCTTTCTCTAGGTTTTTCAAAACGACTTTTGTCACAAACCATTGTCGCAAAAACATTGGTCCTTGGTATGACATCATAAAGTTCCTGTAGGAAAAATCAAAAGCGAGACATAAATGGAATTTAAGTCTGATGTCATTAGAGACATTGAACATTAAAGGAAAATGGGGCCGGCGGGTAATAACAATATAAGCTAAGAAATATAATTGTACATGATTTTATGAGATCTCCCCCACACTATATACCTGACTAACCAACACTCACATATACGGACAAATATCGACAGACCGAGATCGATACCTCACTAGTATGCCTATGTAAATGTGTGTGTGTGTGTTTGTGTGTGTGTATGTATGTGTGTGTGTTTGTGTGTGTTAATGTGTTTGTGTAGGTGTGTGTGTATGTGTGTGTGTTTGTGTATGTTAGTGTGTTTGTGTGGGAGTGTGTTTGTGTGTGTGTGTTGATGTGTGTGTTGATGTATGTGTGTTTGTGTTTATGTGTGTGTGTTGATGTGTGTGTGTGTATGTGTGTGTGTGTTGATGTGTGTGTGTGTTGATGTGTGTGTGCGTGTTGATGTGTGTGTGTGTTGATGTGTGTGTGTTGATGTGTGTGTTGTGTGTTGATGTGTGTGTGTGTGTGTTGATTTGTGTATGTATGTGTGTTGATGTGTGTGTGTTGATTTGTGTATGTATGTGTGTGTTGATGTGTGTGTGTCTGTGTTGATGTGTTTGTGTGTTGATGTGTGTGTGAGTGTGTGTGTGTGTGTTTATGTGTGTGTGGGTGTATGTGTATGTGTTTGCGTATGTGTTTGTGTATGTGTGTGTGTGTGTGTGTGTTTATGTGTGTGTGGTGTATGTGTATGTGTTTGTGTATTGCGTATGTGTTGTGTGTGTGTGTGTGTGTGTGTGTGTTTCTACAAAAAAAAAATAGATATGTCATATCATACTTACACATGCATGGATGATGGATCAACAGCTCATCATGCATTCAATCTCCATCATCTTTCTAGACTCGTCGGATGGTGGAGCCACAGAAAGGAAAACCAAGACTCGTACCATGCAACCACAGGTAGTTACAATTTATAATGCTTTGCGTGCTTTTAAAAAAACAAAAACATAATGGACTCAAATAAATGTATTTTTGTATTTGTTTATGGAGGTATTATTTAGCAGGATAACTCCATCAGTATTTTAATACTGTTATTCTCGGGGGCCCTGCATCAACGAGATAACATGTACAACAAATGTAATACAATGTTATACAAAAAAATATTAAAGACCGTACACATTCAAATATGTAATGTTGTAATGTTGTGCTTTTCGGATCTACTTATTTCATGTTATAATGTCTTCTCTACTCCACAGCGTTGGATCTGACACCAGGAATCGCTGGTTATCGTATGAGTACTCCATCCTTCATGGCAGCCATTCCAATCAAGGCCAGTCTTGATGTAAGTTATAGTTATCGCTTCCCAATAAACCTATTGATTTTGCACCATCTGAAGGAAACCTATAATTTCAAATCTTTCATGGTGCGATATCTGATAAAAAAATCAGTAAAAGTATTAATTACACATCATTGATGCTTTAAATTAAATACAATGTAGTTCAAGCTTTTATCAACCTGAAATTACTAATCCCCTGACGCTGACATCAAGGCCGTCTTATCAAAATTGGTGATGACAGGAGAAGTAAAAATTCTGATCAATATAGCTTTGCCAGAGGTGTTTGCAGATACATAGTTTAAACCAATTAAGAAGTATTTGTCTACGCTATGTGATAATATGGTTACTCTATCACTTTCTTATATTGTAAACTCATAACATGAATTCGGGTAATATTATTTCTTTTTTTACATAAATAAGGTTTATAACTCATACTTCAGATACACATATTGTACATATTAGTACCGAAATTCGACAAACGATTTGATTTCGCTTTCTCACACACAATGACTTGTCGCACAACATCAATTGGAGCTGCACAAACACAGTTTCGAGAAAATTGACCTCATTTGTATTTTTGTTTGGGAGCGGGGTATTTCAAAATTATTTCAACATCTAATTTTTCCTGCAATTTTAATATAATGATAATAAAGGATTGCGGAGGCGTCGTGGTTTAGTGGATTAGACGGTTGGCATTAGACGTCCTTGGGTAAGACACTTCATTAACAATACTTTGTCCACCCAGGAGTAAAAAATGGGTACCTGATACAACGAGAAATCCCCTTGTATAGGGAAGAAGGGTAAAGTCGCGAGAGAGTGCCTAAGGGCGTTGACCCAAGAATATAAACCACCATCTTTACTTTTAACTTGCAAGCATATTTTCGAACGTATATTATTATATAAATGTTACAACTGAAAATACAATCTGCTTTAATTGACTGAATTTCCCCGAAAAAATTGAGCTGTATTTTTTCGTTAACACCCTTGCCCAACCGCAAACGTCAATTTGCAGTTTACCAAAACGTGCCTAATTGTTTTGTTTACATGCTCAGCAAAGAACTCCCCGCGCATACTTTAACAACAGCTGCCCCCACGTACATTTCATCACTTGAAGTACACGTAAAAAAGCAAAAGTCCCGAACAGTTTTCACTTAGGACTTTCCCGTTGTCTGATTTATAATTTTCCGTTTAGGTGTTTAGAAAGACCAGCATGTCTGGGATTCGAGCCAAGTCGCTGCTTTTGACCGGTTACCTGGAATATCTCATAGAGCTTCACTTCGGCCAGACAAGCCCCGAACGGAAGACAAAAGAATACATCACACTGCTGACACCAACCGACCCGGAACAGCGTGGCGCCCAACTCTCTCTTAACTTCTCTGTAGACATCACCAAGATCCACCACGAGTTAACGAAAAGGGGAATCGCGGTGAGTCGAAGCTAACCGACTTCTGCTCTCATCTTTTTTTTTAATTTGTTTTGCAACTTAAATTTGGTGATTTGTTTTTATTTTTCATTCTATTTGTTTGCATTGATACAACACACATCCCCGCGTACCCAACTCCTGGATATACAGTTGTATACTTCTATGCCTTATAACTATTATTGTGGTCTCGCAAGCTTTTGTTCAACTGAGCTGTAACCGTTTCCACCTCTTTATATCTTTCTGTGAGGTTCACTCCGGTAACAGGGCCTAGCAGCAGCAGCAGCATTTTTCTTACCCATTTTCCCCATCCTTTTCTGAGGCCACAGCCCTAACACCCTCCCTACTCAAAATTATTGCAACAAATAGTATAACGCATGCATTTTTTAGTTGAAGGGGTCTCATTTCTATTATGATGTCCTAATGATGTTATTTTGGGAAAATAAAAAAAAATATTTGAAATGAAGTCAATAAAAATTATTCCTCCTTTCTTCTCTGAGGTGGCAAGATTTTCCTATGCACGCACAACCACAGCAGAGGGACTGGAACACAAAATGTAACTGTTTTGTGTTCTCCATGGGGAGGGGTGTTTACTTCACTTTAGCATCGTAATTCACTTAGGCAGGTTTGAAAGGACTTCCAACAAAGCACCTAGAAGGATACGGCTACTAATTAAAGATTGTGGCCTTCGCTCCACGTAATTATACCTAATGTAAAGAAAAGTCACATGACAGTACATTTTAGGATGTTTGATATAGCAAACCTCCTTTAGAATTGAGAAAGAATAAAAATATAACTTGAACAGGTCTTGTGTACTTCTTCGGTGCGTGTGGTCTTCTTTCTGAAACCACTTAAGAGTAACATATTGACATTTTTTTGTGTGTTGGAAATGTTTCGAAACCATCAAAAGCGTTTCACGGGAAAACCAAATTTCGATGCTAGGGTAAATTGAACACCCCAACCCTATTAAATTTTGTGTTCCAGTCCCTCTGCCGTGGGTGTGCTCGCATTGGATAATCTCTCCGCCAAAATAATTTCACTGGGACGTCATAAAAGAAAGATCCCTTCAACCCAAAACGCATGCGTATAATAGTGTGTCTTGCAATACTTTTTGGTAGGGAAGGTAGTTAATATTCTCGCTTGCAACAGCAAACGTCGTCTGTAGAGTAAAGAACGATATCCTTATTCTTTAAGTGTCATGCATAGTGTTGAACAAGTTCGGAATTATTGTTCTGACAATAAGTTGAGTTGATAAATAACTTTATTGTTTTACATTGGTCAAAACGTATGCGCTGTCACTTGACACAACTGTAGATATTAAAGACAAAGGCTAACATTGTGGAGTTTCGATTTTAAAAATGTCAAACTGTGATATTTGAGCTACATAGTACTGCTTAAATGGACAAATAAATACTCAAGAATACAAAGATTTGAAAAGTTATGCTGCCACTGGCAAGATATGAATAATTAAATATTTCCACTGCGGTGAAGTAAAAAATAGCCTGGAACTACACAGCGTCTTTTGGTGGATCCGGTCAACCTGAGTACTTATAGATTTTCACTTTTTTTAAACACTGAATGATCATTTTGAAATAGAAAAAAAAATAGGGCTTCATTTTTAGACCTTATGAAAGACACCTAGAGCATGGAGGATTATTTAGCTCACCTTTTTAAAGCTGTTTTCATTGCTAGCCTGTGGCTTTAAGATCCACCTAGTATGATTAGAAGTGTTTGGTCATAGTCAATAGTGGTGTGAATAATCGGAAATCGACTGACATGCGCCGTTAAAACCAACAACAACAACAACAAATTAAGCACAATTTTAAGAAAACGATAACACGTCATAATGATAAACGTGCTACCATCAGTGAAAGTAATATTCTTATTTTGTTTCTGATATCAAATCCTTTTAATTCATCCAGTGCGACGAAAGAAAACCAGACGTCATCCGTGTGGCTCCTGCACCTCTCTACTGCAAGTTTGACGATGTGTGGCGCTTCGTCAACACGTTACAGGATATCCTAGAGACTGCAGACTTTTCCGCAGATTCCAATCACGCCTGTAGTCAATAAATGGATGCCCGCCCGGATATTTAAGTAATCAGTAGAATAAGTGGGATATGATCAGGGGCGTAGACAGTGCGGAGGATGGGGGTATGCATCCCCCGCAGCTCACAAGGTGTGTGTGTGTGGGGGAGGGGGGGGAGGGGGTGACATGTGCAATCATCCCCCAAAATCCTTGATATTAAAGGTATTGGCTAACATTTACCACAGTTAAACAATTCTGAGCTACATGATTCCCCATGCTACCATTGTCTTTGATAAGGTCTAAAAATGACGCCCTGAAAAAATTGTATTTCAAAGTGATTATTTAGTGCTTTAAAAAAGTAAAAATCGTAAGTTGATCGGATTCACCTGCCCATTTTCTCCCATAGACTTACTGTGTGTACACCTAGGCTATTATGAAGGAACGTCGCGCCTCGGTTTTGAATGTGTCTGATGCATACATAAGTTGGCCGGGTTGGCATTTGATGTAGACTTTCCAACTTTTGTATCTAGCCCGGGTGTTTATGTATGGTCCATCTGATGCACCACGTTACTAGTTGTGGTTTCAGGCTCATCCTCAGCAGATCTATTGGGTTGTTTTTCGTCCTACCGAATTGCAAGCGGTTCGCACACATGTCTTGGCGCCTATCACTTTAACACTTTGATACGTTAACGTAAAATTTTTAGGGCTTCATGTTAATTGTTGGCAACATCTATAAATGTATTCTACTGGGTCCGACTATTCAGAAAAAAAAAATGTCAAGCCTTTCCGTTGACCTTTTTAAAACTTGACACAAGGTCAAAGGTCAAAGTGGTCACACATCGTCCAAAGTATATTGACCTTGGCATCAATTGTGGAAAATTTCACAAGGAAAACTTGACATGATATTCATTTTGTTATTTGACCTTTTTTTTTGTTATATGCAAATAACCTAATTACATAGAATAAAATGCATAATTTTTCCTTTATTCTGACTAGTAAAAGCTAGAGAACACGGGACCTTCTTTTATATTGCTATTTGGCTGATTCTAGTCATTTCGAGGATGCTGATTCCAAATACGATGGGTAACAGAGGCGAAACCTTGAGCGTATTTGTAAAAACACAAACATTCAAAATGGCCGCCAAAGCCATTAAAAAGGCTGTTACTACCGTACACTTTTCAGACATCTTTTCAGTGATCGCATTCCATTATAAATTTAGAACGTTTGTATTTCAATATGTAAAACGAAGGCGTGATGTTGTACCTATTATTTGTCACGATAGGTAGGTGTCATTATTCTCATCCATCGCATTACAGATTTCATTAACAATTACTAATACAAATGTTTTCTTTTATCTGATATTTTCCATATTTTTGGAAATTGTATGTATTTATTTCATTATTTTGTATTTTATTGCATTGTATTCTTTTATGTTATTGCTGTTCTTCATCTACTGTAATATTGTATTGTGGTCATTTTTTTTTCCATGACCCTTTTGGTAGATATGCAAGATGTCAATCGTTAAATGTACAAATCACAATTGATCAATGAAGCGATGTGTAGACACCCCCCCCCCTTTAACTCTTTACATACTGAATTTATTTTGAGGAAATAAAAATGACAATTATTCTTTTCACATTTTCCTTAAATTTCGCTTTCCTTTTTGTGGTAATGAAGATAGTAATTGGTGATCCGCGTATTCGCGGATCACCATAGATTTTGTACGAAAGTTTTTATTCCTGTTTCTTTCTGGTCACTTTTTTGTGAACACCATATCTCAAAAACGGCATCGTCAATAATCTTGTAACTTTGCATAATTAAGTCCCATATTAATTCCTCGACATTAAAAGTGTTATCAAGACAGATACAGGCTCGTGACGTCATCTATGACGTCATTAGTGAAAACTGATATATGTTAATATCTCAAGATTGAAGACGAGTAAAACAACCAAATTTGGCAGAGGTCAAGTTAAGGTCATGGGCCATTTAGTGGACGTAACCACGTGCGCGCGTGCGCCTCCACGGGCGTGTACGGGCGCGTCAAAGTTTTAAAATGCTCCAAATGACTTTTTATTAACAGTACTATATGTTTCAGGTAATTTAGAGCATTTTGGTGCGCGCGCGTACGCGCGCGTTTTTTTTCGCACGCACCCCTTTTACGACCGAAAACCGTCGGTTTTTTGATGGATTGGGATTTCTGATTGAATTTTCCATCAATTAGAACCCTGTTCCGTCCACTAGGACCCAAAATATCGCTTACAATTCCAAAAAAACATAAATGCGCGCGCATTGCGCGCGTAGTGAATTGTGGTCATTTTTAAATCACCCATAACTCTCAAGAATTAACGGTGACCCCTACTTTTTATTGCTTTTTATTGCTTTTTTATTCTGATAGACTATGATGCGTAAAAAGCATTTCAGGCATCGTTTTCAATGCCAAAGTGTTGTGACGTCATCTATGACGTTACAAAGAAAAATCGTGTTTTGCGCATATCTCATGACTGGAGTAGAGTGTGATAACTAAACTTGGTACACAGTAACTTCAGGTCAAAGGTCATCACTGGTGCTCATCATACGCGTGTGGGAGTCACGACGAACGCGTACGCGCACGCCGCAATATTAAATAATGCTTGACAGGGAAGTTAAGGTGAAAAGGGGCAGTTTCGAACAAGTTATGGTACGCCATATAGACTG
The DNA here is from genome assembly GCA_001188425.1 of Eucidaris tribuloides. NCBI lineage: Eukaryota > Metazoa > Echinodermata > Echinoidea > Cidaroida > Cidaridae > Eucidaris > Eucidaris tribuloides. The sequence continues at coordinate 53,613 of JZLH01S0071731.1, forward strand.
TCACACTCTCTTAAGGTCTAATAATCGGAGCGAATACGCGGATCACCAATTCGTCTCAGTGACGAATTAAAATCTAGTTTTTCTATAGATATTACTTAAGCAAACTAGCTCTATTTTTAGTGTCTCCTGTGCAAAAGTGAAGAAAAAACATAATTATTACGATTGTTCAATTTAATTGTAAGAATATGCACAAAGTATTCTTTAGCGTGAAAAGGGGTAAGACTTAAATTTTAATTGGTGGTGTGATTGTTGTTGTTTTGTGCTCGGTACTTTTTTCGGTCACACAGATGAATGATTGATCAGATAACCTTGGTTAAACATTTATATTACAAAGAACAAACATTATTTTGTGATTTTTTTTCCAAGCATGATTTTCCCGAAGAGTCTCAAACTCAAAGATATTACCATGAGGTATAGGTTTGCATAAACTATTGCAGCAAGAAAACTGCCAGATTTCTGCGAGCGAACAATACAACGATATACCGTGCGGTCAAGAGGAAAGAGTATGAAGTAATATATTCGTCATTCTACTGTATATCAGTCAAAACCATTGACGTAACTTTTTTATATATTGTCTACACGTCAAGGCTGTCTGCATAAAACCCTACCATCTGTCCCCATTGAAACTTCGCTTACTGTGTGAAGAACAACAAACTGACCGGATAAAAGAGTTTGTACAAAGTGAGTTCGAATGCAAAATAAATAAAGACAATATTTCGTGTAAAAGGTCAAGTTACGTGTTTATAGTTTGTTTTTTGTTGGCAAAACGTGTTCAGCATTGCTGTATGAATATAATATTTGGTGAAATGGTTTTAATATCAGTTTGTCCAGTTTAGCGCACATGCGGACATCAGAATAATTTCGCCACCAGGGACCATTCGATAGTCTGGTGGCCTAACGATCAGTAACACGTCCTACGCACAGTGGAATCGCCATCTGTCTTTGGATCCCAGTTTATCGGTAAGTACAAGTATAATGTGTTCGCCCTGACGTATTGAAAAGCACTGTCAATTTTCAAATGGCACTTTGATCTATTTGTTAAAGCACTGTCAGCTATCAACTTGCCTTTTAATTTGTTTTTCAGAATTTAAATGATTGTTACTCAAACGCAACATTGGCCCATGTATTATGTATGTATTAATACATGTATATATCTTGGTCAAATTTTAAAGGAATGGGTTATGAGCAAGGTTTTGTTATCGGTTTATCATGATAATGTGATCACCTTTTTCGTTAAACGTTTGTGAACTAAGTAGAAATATTCGGCTTCGGAAGTACTCGTGTGGTATGCTGTATGATAGACTTAGGTACTTTCTGTGGAAACAATTGAAATTTATTATATTGTTTAATGCAAATATTATGCTTTTCATTGAATCTCTTCCTGAGGCACAATAATCTTTGCTTAATTGTATTTAGTTATGCAGAGTGCAGTACATAAACACTTTCATCGTGTGATAGAATACGTTATTCGCTTTTCCATTGCAATATTTTAGCTCTTCCATTTGCGGCAATATATTCCCTATGTATATTAGTTTAGGTTAGTTTTTATCAATCCGACCAAAACATATATGATTTAATTGATTAAATTTAAAGGTATTGGCTAACATTTACCACTGTTAAAAAAATCTGGGCCGCATGATTCCCCATGCCGCCAGTGTCTTTGATGAGGTCTGAAAATGAAGCCCTGAAAAAATTGTATTTCAAAATGATTATTTAGCGCTTTAAAAAAGTGAAAATTATAAGTTGACCAGATTCACTTGCCCATTTCCTCCCATAGACTTACTGTGTGTACACCTAGGTTAATTAAACTCGCCCCGAGTTTTATTGTTTATTCATGTATAACTTGCCATTGGCAGTGTAAGTTTCCAAACTTTTGTATTCTAGGGTGTTTATTTGTCCATTTGAACACTACTATGTAGTTCAGATATCAAAGTTTGACAATTTTTTAAATTGAAGCTCCACAATGTTAGCCTATCACTTTAATAATTGAATATCTGAAAATAAAAACGACCCAAGTCCATTTTTTTGCCAAATTGAGTTAAACATGGGAAATTATTTCTTATCGGCTCATCTTGTGTATAAATTATAAATTTTGATTCACCACGGAAATGCCAAAAATAAAGGAGTGAAATCTAATATGCATATAAGAATGACCCAAGTCCAGGACTTGGGTCATTCTTATATTCCTATTATAGGGCCCTCTCTCTTTTTATAAGACATTTACTGTAGTATCTTACTATGTATACGATTCAAAGACTGACCCACGTCCATATGATTCAAAAAACGACCCAAGTCCATCAAATAAAAGGACCCCCTCACAAATCACGTGAAGGTGAATTATTAAAAAAAAAAATGTACTATTCAACTTGTATTTACGATGTTGTCTTATGTATCATAATCTAATATGATTTTATTAGAAATGTTAAAAAATATTTAGTTTTTCTGATTTACTCAAAGTGACCTCCCATGGACTTGGGTCGATCTTATATTCATACATTCAATTAAAATGATGTGGTCATCTGAAGCAAAATTACAAGGTGATTTCTTTTGATATCTTCTTCAAACATTAGCGTCTAGCCACATACAACATGAAGACCCTGGTTATCATTCTACTTTTCGGGCTCGTCGCCGCTTTGACCATGGCAGGTAAATCTACACTCTGCCCCCCCCCCTCAAAAAAAAAATGTACAAGCAGAAGAACCAAACGGAACGAAACCAAACACAAAAATTATCTTTTATGGAATCGTCTCAAAATTGTATACCTTTAATTAAGCAGTACAATAACCGTTTCTGGATCACTTTATCTTTTTTTTTTCGAATCTTGATGATCCAGCGGTAATACCTGTGTCACGAAACTACGAATGTAAGCATTTTGTTCACCTAAAACAGAAGTGATTCACAAGATTGCGGTGACTAGATTTGTTTCCTTTCATTTAACGTTCACAAAGAAAGATGACTATATATAATTTATATGCCTTACATAACAATATTCAGTTTGTACTTTGGGCCAGAAGTTTGGACAAACTATCGATTTTTTTTTTTAATCAGCGAAATTCATAAATTAACTAAGTTTAGAAAAAAAATAAATACGAAACGTTTATAATAAGTTATATGAAACTTTTTTTTATGTCTTTGGTTAAAATTTGAATTACTGGAAATGGCGACAATATCAGGATATTAAACTTAATGCTTTTATCCCACAGAACGATCTGTTATAATGTATGGTTTTTAATAATGTTATCTCATTACGGTACTTCAATTATGAAATTTTCAATTGATTTAAAATCATTGATTTACATTACTACTCATTCGAAAGGCATTGGATTCAACAAATAGCTGCAACGTGAATTTTATCATTTATTTCAATGGAACATCTAACCGCCAATTCTCTCCACCTTCTCACCTTGTTCAGTAAAAAAAAATATATATTTTTTGAAGAATTCCTCTACCTATAGATCTGACGATACCACACGAATAAAAAAAGAAATAAAAAAAATGTTACGGATCTCAATGAAAGGATAAAAAAAAAATCGCACTGAACTATAAACATGATTTTCAATCGTCCCACTGTTGAGATACAACTTTTATCTTCATTTTGTCCAATCTTCAGTTGCCGAGAATGATGACGATGAAGGTAAGTTTAACTTCCTAGATATACCAAGAGACGGTTTTGTCTCATTGTCACGGTGCGTGCCTTAGCATTTGTTTTTGTTTTTATGGATCGTAAATGTTGAAAGGTATCATATTGAAAGGTCATTTTTTAATTAAGAACTTCGTTCAAAAGATGATTTTCTCGGTTTGCCGTGGTATGTGTTTTAGCATTTTGTTTATTTATTTATTTATCTAAATATTTTGATAAAATACACATCATGAAAGGTATCGACCAACCACTTATTGTAAAAATGTTTTAGAAATGAGGAAAGAAAACAAAATCAAGTTAAACTAATTAATCATGCATTGCTGGAAATATATTAATGGCTACTTTCAAGTCTATTTATTGATACTAGATAAATTTAACACCGTTGTAAAAGAAAATTGAGGGATCTTATATCATTCCTTTAGTTGAACAGCACACCCAAAGATCATATCAAATAGACACACACGATTATGTTGCTTTACAAACAAAATATCATACTCTAGAATGAAGATGACCTTTCAAACTCCTAATATTGAAATATAATTTTAATCACCATTTCTGATTATTCACAGTTGCTGAGAATAACGACGATGACGGTAAGTTTAACTTCCTAAGTAAACATTATTAAGAACCTCAACCAAAACACGGTTTTGTCTGTTCATCAAAGTGTTTGTTGTAGCATTTTTCAAGAATCTTAATCTTTGAAAGGTATCAATCGATCTCTTGCAATCATTCATGTTTTGGAAATCAGGAAAGAAGAACATCAATCCGTTGAATAGAACCAGATGTGCTAGCGTGATATGTCTATGGGAAATACAAAATCTTAGAGGGACGGGTTAAGGTCAAATAAGTAACAGTGAAATGCTGAAAAGGTTCTTAATGGATACTCTTAAGTATATTTATCGATACTGCATAATATTGAACACCGTGGTCAAAAACAAAATCAAGGATTTTTTTTAATGAGTTATCCTTTTTTCTGGCTGAATCGTGCTTAGCCCATGTGTAGTTCTTCTACGTAACAGCTATACGTGAAATTAGTTAACAGATTCTGAATGTCTTTTGTTTTTTTGTTTTTTAATTAATTAATGAAAAATCTCAGGTGAACTCCCGAGATTACGGGGTACCCCCGCGATTTTCGATTTTATTTTACATAATCATCCAAACAGGGTAATAAGGTGTTGCGGTATCCGAGTTACACCCTATCATAAACAGACTCGAACCTAAACCATATTAACCCTTTGAATTTATAAAAAAGATAGTCGAAAGTCGCGGGGGTACCCCGTAATCTCGGGGGTTCCCCTGAGATTTTTCATTAATTAATAAAAAAACAAAAAAACAAAAGACATTCAGAATCTGTTATTGGCGTGATATGACCTTTTGGCATAAAGCTTTCAAATAAAAAAAAATGTCCAAAACTAAACTTTGGCTTTATGAACTTCATTCAAAAGATGGTTTTGCCTGTTTGCCATGGTATATGTTTTAGCATTGTGTTTATATATTTATTTATCTAAATATTTTGATAAAATACAAATTTTGAAAGGTATCGACCAGCCACTTAACTCTTAACATGCTACTGAAATTACAGCTTTATGGACATTGAATGTATTGTGTGGTGCATATTTGCAACTATAGCATGTTAAGAGTTAATGTAATCATGTTTTAGAAATGAGGAAATGAAAAAAAATCAAGTTAAAATAATTAATACTGCATTGCTGGAAATATATTAATGGCTACTTTTAAGTCTATGTATTGATAATACGATGAATTTAACACCGTTGTAAAAGAAAATTGAGGGATCTTATAATCATCCCTTCAGTTGAACAGCACACCCAAAGAGCATATTTAATAGACGCGCACGATTATATTTTGTTGCTTTACAAATAGAATATCCTACTCAAGAATGAAGATAACCTTTGAAACTCCCAATATTTGAAATATAATTTTAATCACCATTTCTGGTTGTTCACAGTTGCCGAGAATAACGACGATGAGGGTAAGTTTAACTTCCTAAGTAAACATTATTAAGAACCTCAACCGAAATACGATTTGTCTGTTCATCAAAGTGTTGTAGCATTTTTCAAGAATCTTAATCTTTGAAAGGTATCAATCGATCTCTTGCAATCATTAATGTTTTGAAAATCAGGAAAGAAGAACATCAACCCGTTGAATAGAACCGGATGTGCTACGGTGATAAGTCAATGGGAAATACAAAATCTTAGAGGGACGGGTTAAGTTCAAATAAGTAACAATGAGTTGCTGAAAAAAAGTTCTTAATGGATAATTTTAAGTCTATTTATTGATAGTGCGTAATACTGAACACCTTGGCAAGAAAAAAAATCAAGGATTTTTTTTAATGAGTTATCCTTTTTCTGGCTGAATCGTGCTGAGCCCATGTATACTTAACAGCTATACGTGAAATTAGTTCCAATCCTCCAAATTGATAGCACAACCAAAGAGTAAACACATACATGATAATACTGTCTTGCCTCACGGAAAGATATTCTTCTCAAATACAACATAATCTCCAGCCTTCCCACTGTTAAGATAAGCTTTGTCGCAATTTCTCCTAATTCGCAGTTGCCAAGGATAACGACGCTGACGGTAAGTTGAACTTCCTAAATAACTTACTTAAAGGCAAGGTTCACCCTGACAACAAGTTGGTTTTAATAAAAGCAGAACAATGAGAGAAACACATTAATGAAAGTTTGGCGAAAATCCACCAAAGAATAACGGAGTTATGAGGTTTCAAAGTTTTAAATTTGTGACGTCACATGCGAGCAGCTCCCCATATGTCATGTGATAAAAATTCCATAAAAGTGCCGTTTTCTCATAAATTTGAAAATGATTTAACTTGTGCATTTAATATATTATCAGAAACATCATTTCATACATGCTTCTATGAAAAAAACCCATTCAGTTATCATGAACCATGAAAAAATGACAATTTATGGAATTTATATTACATGATATATGGGGAGCTGCTCGCATGTGACGTCACAAATCTAAAACTTTGAAACCTCATAACTCCGTTATTCTTTGGTGGATTTTCGCCAAACTTTCATTAATGTGTTTCTCTCATTGTTCTGCTTTTATTAAAACCAACTTGTTGTCAGGGTGAACCTTGCCTTTAAGAACTTCAACCAAAATACGTTTTTGTCTGTGTGCAGTGAAGCATTTATTTCCTTTTTTCATGATGAATTGCAAATTTTGAGAGATATGGATCAACCATCTGCAAGTATCAATGCTGAGGAAATCAGAAAGGAAAAAAAAACATACTAAAATTACATACTGTGAATTGTTGGAAGAAATACAACGATATATATTGAACCATTGTTTATGTGTACATGTTTAGTAAAATTTCTTTATCATTCTTCAAAGAAAAACACTAAATTCAAGCAACTATATCGGGAAAGAAAAACACAAATTTCAAGCAACTGTCTATGAAGTGTTGTCAAAAATATATGTCTTTAGGCCTTTTACAGTGCAGTGGAGGCAATGGGGGCATTTTTTTCAAACCAAACCGATTGTACACAGATTTGATCCAACTAAAGATAGGCACTCTGGAACTGTATATATATAAAAAAATGCAGTGTTAAACATTTGGGGTTCATACAATGTAGAATTTTCGAAACATAAACGGTAAATCATATTAAGCCGTTGCTCGAGTTGTATTTTGTAAATGTAGTCTAGGTTTCAGACGCTGGGAGAATATTCATTTTGAATTTGGTAGAGTTCAAAAGTAGCAAAGACTGTTCGACAATCCTCCGACTGCACTGGTGTAAATCTTTGGGCGTGACAACTTTGATCAGCAACTATTCGATCATTTTTTTTACTACATGATATAAGGTCAGGTTTAACAGTCACACTAGTTGAATGGTTGTATAAACTCAAATGCAGTGAGCGACGTTACGTCAGTATATTGCGTTTGAATTTCATTACTTGTTTTCACGAAGACTGACCCGTCAGTCCCAGGTTTCTGTGGGAGGTGAAAATTTATGTGAATGTTTACATTACAATTTTTTTATGTTCTTAAAAAGTTGTTCTTAAGTTGTATTGAATGACATTAAAATAATACAATTCCTATCCAATTCAATTCAGTACTGAGGTATATTGAACGGCTTTGTGATAATTGGGAATTAAAAAAAAAAATCATAAATATTTTTTTCCTATGTATTTGATTTTTTTTCTGGGTGTGGTGGTGGGTTTGTGGTTGAATTGTTTTCGAGGTAAATCATTTAAATCCTATGTGTAAACTCCTCACGACGTACCCTCTCAATAAAATTTCTTATCGTTCTTCAAACGTAACTGCACACCATATAGCCACTAACATATCCAATATATTATAGTATAACAACGGGTGAGTGATTATTCAATGAAAAAAAAAAAACATGATATCTAGCCCTCTCTACATTAAGATGTAATATGTATCATTTCTTTTTTTCAATCTGTAGTTGCCGAGACTGACGACGATGGCAGTTTGCTTAAATTCATATCTAAACTTATTGCTGGCAGTATGTCGAAAGTGCATTATGTTCTGTGTCAGGTATGGCGCATGTTTCAGAATTTGCGCATATTTCGGAAGGTATCAACCCGGGGGGGGGGGGGTGTCGCTCTCCATACGGCCTGCTACGCATCTGCGTCCAGAAAAAGCGTCGAAAAGGGTCCCTTTTCCGGCCCTCGGGCGTCGTCGACGCCTTTTAGAAAAAGGGTAGCTTTTTCAGAACCGTTCGCCGGCAATCGCCACTTGGGGTAGCCTTTTCTCACATGTCACGCCATTTAGGATTACTAATTTTGTTATGTAGATTACGCCATTTAGGGGTGCATATTTTGTGCGGATCTAATGACATCTCCAAAATAAACGTTTGATAATTAGGAGAATTATTTATGAATTGTTAAGTGAACCTCTTCGGGTAGCACAATGTACAATAATGTTTTAGATGAGGACACTTGGGCGGGTTATCAAATAAGTTGATTTCACTGTTTACGCCACTTAGGGTATCAAATTAGTGGATTCCCTATTCACGCCACTTAGGGTATCAAAACTTGGTGGATTTCCTAGGAGTCAGGCCACTAAGGGTAGCTTTCTCATGTATTACGCCATTTAGGGTTGCAAATTTGGTTATGTAGGTTACACCGTTAAGGGTGCATTTCTGAGGTTGTTGGACACGGGTGGGTAGCAGAATGTGTGGAGAGTGACACCCCCCGCCCCCCCCCCCCCACCCTCGGTATCGATCGATCACTCTTCAGCACCAATGCTGTGGAAATTGGGAAAGAAAAAAAAAACATTCCATTTAAGCAACGAATTGCAAAGTGCTCACATACAATACATTCTCTTTAGCTATTTATAAGTCTTATTAACTGATACTCCGATACACTGAACCACTTTGTGAAATATATTGGTTATTCCGTTTTTCTTATTTTATCGATTTCGTGTTTTCTGCCATGTTTCCTGTCGGGGAAATTTGTCATTTCTTACACTTGACAAACCAACAGATCGTGCAGGTTTACCGAAAGAGATTAAAAGAAATAAAATAATGAGCACTTTCTTCTATCAAATATTGTTATTGTAATAGCTTTTTGTTATCATTGTTATAAGGTTGTTATCATTAGGAAATTACAACATAACTATGAATATTCAGAATTTAGATAGTGTAAATATGTTTATTTCCTGTTATAGAATGTTAGTTAATCATAATACATGTATAAACATATTCACTTCAGTGAAAATCGAAAAATTTGTTTTAGAAATAGAAATGTACCTCAGATTAAGATTTGTACTGTTATCTTATTTGACTTAATACCGATTACCAGTATGCTATATTGTTAGATCCCTTTACCGTATCTAATTTGTTATTTAATTTATTTAATTATGAAGATTGTATGTTATTTATTCAAATCATAGTTTATAGTACAATTGTGAATTTATGTATGTTGTTTATCTATTTCATTTATTACAAATCCATTGGTAAATATGTCAGATATGGTAATAAATTCGATTCATTCATCCATTCATTCTTTCATTCATTACTCCGTGTCACAAATGCTGTACAGTGTGTTAAAAAAAGTAGACACTAAAACAAAAAAATATTTTAAAAACTCTCATGATTTTGAGATTAATTTTTTAATATGAATATGTTACCCTGGACCTAAGCTATCTGGTGACACTGTTGGTATTGAAAGTATTTCACGCATGAGTGAGTACAGCTCACTTTTGTCCAATGGGCCAAAAATGCATTTGCGCACAGAATTGCTTTCTAATTGTCAATGTTTAATGCCTTGCAGATCGATGCTGCAGAAGATTTCTACTGACATATACATAAGTATTGAATCTTTAGCATGCTCAGAGAAGAGTTAATATAAATTCTGTGACAAAAAAAGACAAAAATGATTCAGATACACCCCAATAAAGAAGAAGAAAATGTGATGTTTGCAAGATGAACTGTGAATTGACCAAAAAACGACATTTTCTTCTTTTGTAGGATGGTGTATCTGAATCATTGCTTCATTTTTGTCTTTCTTGTCACAGAAATGATATTAGCTTTTCTCTAAGCATGCTGAGAATTCAATACTTGGGCATATCGGTTGAGAACTTCTGCAGCACCGGTCTGTGAGGCATTAAACATTGACTATGAGGACACAATTCTGTGCGCAAATGCATTTTTGACCGGTTGGACAAAAGTGGGTTGTGCTCACTCATGCGTGAAATACTTTCAATACCAATAGTGTCATCAGATAGCTTAGGTCCAAGGTAAAATATAAATATAAAACAATAATCTCAAAATCATGGAAATAAAATTAAATATTTTTTTTCTAAGTGTCTACTTTTTTTTACACACACTGTATAGTTGCTTTTATTTCCCAGAACTAAGTGTATGGATGATGTTTTTATTTTCTATCCCTGCTTGAAAGAACAAACAGTCCACACAGTGTGAACATATGCGGACTATGTGAAAACGCCCAAATTGAACATGTTACTACGTTAAATTTGAGCATTTTCACATGGTCACTGAGTTTTCACACTGTCTGTGTGACTGTGTGTTCTTACCAGCAGGGATCCGCTACCTGAAATCACGGGGAAGCACTACCCTTAACCCCCCCCCCCCCAACTACTCGCCGCCGCTGTCTACGTTTATGTTTGTACATTCCCTCCGTAATCTAAAATCGTGGGGATGCACTCCTTCCTCACCCCTACACCCCCACACCCCAACTCACACACACTCACCGCCGCGGGCTAACCCTATACGCATCTAATGCCCTTTTGTGTTTTATCCAGGTCTGGTAGCTGAGCTCAACTGGTTGGAAGACAACCAGCTCCCTAGCAAGGATGTCTAAACTTTAAATGTTGATTTGGAGGTGTTTTTAGAAATTATTGTAGAAAAAATAGATATAAACTCTTCAAATGTAGCATATTAGCATGTAACCTACTTCTAATGGGTCGGAGTCAATCTGGTATATAGTGTGTCTCAAAAATAATTGTGCAAGTAAAAGCGCCCTCCTAGGTAATGAGGAAAACATGTTTGTGGCATTTAATGTCCGTACTGGCTGATCTTATGTGTAAATACAATCACACATTCGCCGGTGCGTGAAATCACCGACGATATCTCAAGATTAAGACAAGCAAATTAAACAAAACTAACAGTATTTGAAAGCCAAGACTATGCACTTGACGTCGACGTAAGCATCTTGTCACAAGAGTATTTTCTGATTGCCAAAGGTGGTGGGGGGGGGTTCACTTGCACAATTTCTTTTTTGAGACACACTGTAAATAGGAAACTCAGGATAACTTTATTCTGCAAAAAATCTATTCAACAGCCATTCCATACTTGTGTCACGCAAGTCACGCATGCTGTATGTTATGAGTCACAATCCACGGTGTAGATGATTGATTTACATGATCAGGTAAAGCAATCAGCTTCAATATTTTATCGGTTTTGATCTATACCCTGGTTTGTGACTTGTGTGACATAAAACTTGCGTGACTCGCGTGATATTTACACGGAGTGGCTGTCAAATAATTTGGACTTTAAAAATAACCTGTAAAATCTAACTTATCAAATCATTTATTTTGAGAATGGTGCCACAGACTGTTCAGTATTATAAATAAATAGACCTTTCCTGCAAATTTAAATGAAGCCTCTTTATGTGTTTTTAATGTACATGTTTGTATAATAAAATTGTGACGAGGCGTGTATTAGATCTATTTGATTGGTTTGATGGCGGACTACTCCAAAATTATTTAGCGAACAGTTTTGAGAAATTTAGTCATTTTGTGAGTTTTATACTATTCATCTGTCCCTGCCCAAAACATACTTTTTTAAACTTATGTATTTAGTTTAATTTTTTTTTATTTTTTATCTGTTTATTTTTTGGGGAGAGGGTGGCGTTAATCTGACTTAATCCCATAAATTTTGGGCCAAAAATAAGTCATGTAAGTCATTAATACAGATTAAATAGCAAGTACTGCACTACTTTCTCACACTTATTTTGATTAAAATAAATATGTTTATATTTGGGGTCATCTTGCAACACCCCTTTATTTGGATATTGGAAATTTTCCTTCATTACGTGTCATAGTATAGCGTAAATGTCGATTAATCAATGGTAGAGGGTATTTGCTGATCAGTAGGCCTATTTGTTGCCGGTGCGTTGCCATGTTGTCGCTGTAGTTTTGTGAATAATGCAGATGTAATAAGGATCACCACGATGGTGGTGAGCGTTGACAAATCGATAAAGGTGCGCTTAACTCGACAAGTGTTGTTTGTGTGTGTGTGTGTGTGTGTGTGTGTGTGTGTGTGTGTGTGTCTGTCTGTCTGTCTGTCTGTCTGTGTCTGTGTCTGTGTGTCTGCGTGTGTTTGTCTATGTGTGCCCGCGCACGCGCACGCACACACTTATTTGGACACGCATTATGATCGACCCCTCTATCTCTGGACATCAAATCATCCCCCCCCCGTCCCCTCCCCCGATGCGATGACCTGTCTGCGCCACTGGATATGATACTTGTTATAGCGATACCAAATGTACAGAATGTTGTCCAGTATCTAGTAGATGACGCTTTCATGACAAGTCTGCTATTTACGTTTGATTGATTGATTGATTGACTCTATTTATACACGGTTTAAAAGCCCATATCAGCTCGCAGGCTGGTTCCCAATGGGGCCGTGTGATAAAAAAACTACAGATATAATGTACATAATACAATAAAATGCTAATAAATACATACAATATATATACAAATTCAAATAGAAGTAAAAATGAAGAAATATAAAAGAGCATAGTTATTATAACTATATAAAATATAAATGTAATTTAAGGAGCGCATAAACTAGAGTAAGTACACACAATACATCATCTACAATAAATTATTACCAAGTTTGAAAATATAGAAAATGACTTAGATTAAATCCTGCTGCCTAATACACATACACACATACTCAGACACACACACACACTCACACACACACACAAACATACATACATACATACATACACACATACCGACAAGAGCTGCATTGTGGCGGTGTTCCTGTATGTGCAGTGTGGGTGTTCCATAATAGGTATAAAAACACATAGTGGGTGTATGATTTTAACCCCCACAATGCCGAAATACGCCCACAATGTAACCTCATACTTAAACATACACCCACAATGTACCTCCTGCACGCCCGCAACATACAATAGACACACAACACACAAAAGACATACCACATCATTATGGGGGTAAAAAATAAAAAAAAAAAAACGGTTCACTTTAGCACGCCTACTGTGTTGTTTTAAACCGTTTTAAAATGTTTCATTCTGGGGGTACCCCCACAATGCCAAAATACGCCCACAATGTAACCTCATACTTAAACATACACCCACAATGTACCTCCTGCACACTCACACACACTCACACATACATACATACACATATACCCTCCCTACTGAAAAGTATTGCAACATACACTATCACACATACATTTTACGTTGAAGGGGTCTTTCTAAAATGATGTCCTAATTACGTTTATGATTGCAAATTAACAAATTATTTGAAAAGACATCAATGAATATTCTTTCTCGTTTCTTCTCGAAGGCGGAGAGATTATCAAATGCACGTGCGCCCACGACAGAGGGGCTGGAACATAAATTTTATCAATTTTTTCGCCTCCCTATAGGGGTGGAGTGTTAATTCACACTACCATAGTAATTCGGTTTCATATTACCAATAAAACGGTTTTGAGGGTTTGGAAAGACTTCCAGTAAACCAAAAAATATCAATATGTTCCTCTGAAGGGGTCTCAGAAAGAAGACCACACCCCTTGAAGACGAAAGTGACCTCTTATCTTCATAAGACAGTGGCAAGGAGCAAACGCCCCATATTTTAATAAAGACCTCATCAAGTTATAATTTCTAATTCTTTCTCAATTCTAAAGGCAGTTTATTATTTTAAACATCTTAAAATATACTGTCATGAGATTCTCAGTACATTGGATATAATGATGCGAAGAGAAAGCCATCTTCTTTAATTAGTAGCGTTATCCTCCTTGTCACTGTCTTATGAAGATAGGAGGTCAATTTCGTCTTCGAGGGGTGTGGTCTTCTTTCTGAGACCCCTTCAGAGGAACATATTGATATTTTTTGTTTGCTGGAAGTCTTTCCAAACCATCAAAATCGTTTTATTGGTAATATGAAACCGAATTACTATGCTAGTGTGAATTAATACCACACCCCTATAGGGAGGCGAAAAAAATGCAAAATTGTATGTTCCTGTCCCTCTGTCGTGGGAGCGCCTGCATTTGATAATCTCTCCGCCTTGGA